>CATIWR010018402.1:0-12665 GCA_949677035.1 Omphalea diandra | reverse complement strand
AACATCAAAAGGTGAGTAAAAACCATAATTGGATTCAATGGGTGTATGTGATAATTGTATGATATGATTATGTTCTATTACATGTATATATGATTGAATTGTTACATGTTACATGAAAATATAAGTCAAGTGAGAATGATTTAATTGTTACATGTTACATGGAAATAATATGATTATGTTCTATTACATGTATATATGATTGAATTGTTACATGTTATATGGGAATACATGCCAAGTGAGAATCAAATGCTCTTAACAATTACTTGGCATATCATTTGTGAATAAGCACTTGCACATGAACTAAAAGGGCGTTGTGACCGACTTGTCAAACACTTGCAAATCACGTGGAAGATGGACCAATAGGTCCCAAATCATATGTCAAATGAATTACAAGAAGATGGACCAATAGGGCCTAAATCATATGTCAAATGAATTACAGGAAGATGGACCAATAGGTCCCAAATCATATGTTACATGAATCACATGAATATCCCAGGAGCAATGTTTGGCTTGCATGGTCACGACAAAAACAATGCTATTGCATTTGCACTTGCATAGTCAATTGTTATACTTGCAATGTATCTTGATGATATTTGATATGGATCATGTCATGATCATTTGATTATTGTTTTTATTCACTGAGTCGCGACTCACCAAATCGAAAATTTTTTCAGATACTGAAGAATAGGAATTGGACACTTTGGTGCTTTGAGTTTTACATTGAGACATATGGACCACAGGTTGTCGACTGAATCCCAACTCTCTCTCTCATTGTGTCATATACATATATGTACATCAAATACATGTTGGATTGTGTATGTAGGATGGATAAAACCTTTATGCATATGTATTTTGGACATGAATGATATGAGTTTTGTAAAATGAATATGGCTATTACAATTATTGGTATCAGAGCAATATGAGTTCCGTCAAATGGAAATGGTTGTTAGAGGAAGTGTGAGCCTATCCAAAACACTTGTGAGAGGTTTGGTATGAGCCTAAAAAAATATAAGTTATAAGGGTTGTGTGTGAACCATAAAACATAAATTGTATAAGTTAGGCTTAAGCTTGAAAACACCAGTTTAGTTGAGTAGAATACCCAATTGTGAAGAATTGGGGAGTAGATGTAGGGTTTGTTAACACCCGAACCACTATAAACATCTTATGTTTATTTTCTCTTCTCCTTCTTAACTTACTAAACACCTTACCCTTCTTTTAAATTTTTAATCTCCCACTAATTCAACCTCCATTCTTGGTGCACTAGGCCAACAAGTGGTATCAGAGCCAAGTTTCACTCTAAAGCTTAATTGCGTGAGAAAAGATCATGGCACAAGAAGGAATCCACACTCACCTCAAGCCATATTTCTATGGAGCAAACTATACCCATTGAAAGTATAAGATGGAAATCTACTTGGATAGTGATGTGGCAGACCTCTGAGACATTATAGCAAAGGAGTGGAATCCACCTACTAAGGTGGTGGATGAAAGTGAGGAATTGATCCCTAGAGAGGATTAGGTTGAAGCTCATAGGAGATCCAATGGCAGAAACAAAAGTACTATAGCAATCCTTCTTTGTTCTCTCTCAAGAGAAGAAATTAGAAGGGTTTAACATTATCTCACAACTCATGGGATTTGAAAGGCCTTGGAAAACTACCATGAAGACACTACCTTGGTGAAATCCAATCGACTTAAAATGTATGTGATAGAATGAGATCTATTTATGATGAAGGAGGAGGAAAGCATCATAGATATGATGAATAGGCTCTTTGTAATTATCACAAAAATGTAGAAGTTTGGGAGAATTCTCACCAATCATAAGGTAAATTAAAAAATCCTTAAATCATTACCTCTTGAAAAGTTTAGTGCCAAAGTTTGTAATATCCAAGAGTCCAATCCAGCTATAGGAAAGATGCCAATTGATGTTCTAATACGCAAGCTCTTAACTCATGAGCTAGCCTTAAAGAAGGATGAAAAAATGAAAAAGATGAGAGGGCAATGAGATAAACTAGAAAAGAGGACCTTGGCTCTCATGTTTTCATCAAAGGAGAAGGAAGATGAAGTGGTCTCAAATAATGAGGAAAATGACAAAGAGGAGGAGGAGCTGGCAATGCTTTCAAGAAGAACTAAGGAGCTGATTAGAAAAAGAAAGGAAATAAAAAGCTTTAAGAAAGCAACTCCAACCCCTAAGGAAAGATTGAGTGATGTCACTTGTTATGAATGTAGTAAGTAAGACCACATCAAATTTGACTGCCCCAAATTGAACAAGAAAAAGAAAGGGGACAAAGAGAAAAAGAAAAGCTTCAAAGTCACTTGGGATGATAGCTCAAGTGAAGAAGATGAAAAGGAAGAGGTTACAAACTTGTGCTTTATGGCTCAAGAAGATTTATTAAATGAGGTAAGCTTTTCACCTTATTTTTAAGCAAAATTTGATGGGTTAGATGATGTAGATGATGAGCTTTTAGAAGCTCTCACTTTGAACTGTGACAAATGTAAGTCATAAATGAAATCTTACAAGAAGAAATGTACCAAATTAGAGGATGAGTTTAAATCCCTAAATAGTCTTGTAAGTGAATTGAAGGCTACTAATGAATAACTCAAGAAGTATATGAAGAGTCTATGCAAGTCATCTTCATCCCTAACCTCATTGAGAAAAGAAAATGACTCTTTGAAGGGTGAAGTTAGTGAACTTAAAAACTCTATTTCTAAGTTCCATAAGGAAAATGAAGCTTTAGATTCACTTATTGTATCATAAAGACCTCCCTTAGTTATGCATGGTCTAGGCTTCAATGAAGCCCTTTCTTCTACACCTTCACTCATAACATTTATTAGAGTCTCAACACCTCTAACATCAAGTATTGAGGTGGTTGGAAGGAAAAGTGCTTAAAGTACTAAACCACTATTACCTAAGGGTAAAGGAAAGGTGCAACAAGGCTTAAGGCCTATTTCTAGGAAGGTTAATCATGCATACAATTACAATAAAAAGCATGCTCACTTAAACACATATAAAAAATTTACTTTTACACTTATTCATTCATGTTCATGTTCACATTCACATTATGTTGGAATGAGAAAACCCCTTACTCATACCAAGTCAATGTATAAGAGAAAGACTCATAAGTCTAAACTCCAATACCACTATTGCATGAAGTTTGGTCACATAAAAATTTATTATTATATTAGGAAGGCACACCTCAAGTTGGAAGATCTTTTTAAACCTAACCTCTTAGGACCTAAGTATGCTTGGGTACCAAAACAAAAATGATTTACTTGTGTTATGTAGGATTGTTTGGCAGTCACCAATGAAGCAAATGATTGGCATGTGGATAATGGATGCTTAAAGCACATGACGAGTAACAAGAGATTATTCATGGCCCTAAGAGAAAAGGAGGGTGGCAATATCACATTTGGAAACAATACCAAGGGTAAGGTAATTAGCATTGGCACCATTGGTAAGAATGGTTGTTCTCTTATTAATGATGTTTTACTTGTGGATGGGTTACAACACAATTTGCTTAGTGTAAGTCAATTATGTGATAAGGGTAATAAAGTCACATTTGGCCCAAGAGAATGCCGAGTTACCACTTTGGTGGATAAAAAGGTAGTTTTCAAGGGTGAAAGGAAAGGCAATACCTACCTAATTGACTTAGACAATTTGGCCAACCAATCTTTTAAGTGTCTTATTTCTCTTAGCAATAAAGATTGGCTTTGGCATAAAAGACTTGGACATGCTAGCATGGAGCTATTACAAAGCTTATCAAAAGGAAAGCTAATGGATGGTCTTCCCAAGTTAAAGTTCTCTAAAGACAAGACATGTGGTCTATGCCAAATGGGAAAGCAATATCAATCTTCTTTCAAAGCAAAGAACATTGTAAGTACATTTAGACCTCTTCAACTTATTCATATGGACTTGATAGGATCTACTAGGAGTGCTAGTTTAAGTGAAAAATATTATGCACTTGTCCTAGTTGATGATTACTCTAGGTTTACTTGGGTATCCTTTTTAGCTCATAAGCATGATACTTTTGATGCTTTTAAAAGTTTTGCAAAAAGGACTCATAATGAAAAACGTTACTTCATTTCTTCTATAAGAAATGACCATAAAAAAGAATTTCAAAATGAATTGCATAAAGAATATGATTTTTCATAACTTTTCAACTCCTAAAACACCACAACAAAATGGTGTTGTAGAAAGGAAAAATAGGACACTAATAGAGATGGCTAAAACTATGCTCAATGAGTATTCATCGCTTAATTACTTTTAGGCTGAAGCTACCAATACTTCGTGTTATATTGCAAATCGAGTTTTCATAAGATCCATTCTTAATAAAACCTCTTATAAGCTTTGGAATGATAGAAAACCTAAGTTGTCATGCCTAAGAGTATTTGGATGCAAGTGCTATATCTTGAATACCAAGGATAATCTTAGAAAATTTGACTCAGAAACAAATAAAGGTATTTTCTTAAGATATTCCACCACTAGCAAAGCTTATAGAGTTTTCAATAAGAGTTCAATGATAGTTAAACCATGAATATTGTTTTTGATAAATCTAGTAAGCTTAATCTTAGGAAAGGTTCTCTTATTGATGATATTGTAGGTGATTTTGAAAAATTAGAATATGAGCCTACTACAAAAGGGATGAATAAAAGTCATGATGAAAGCAAATCATCAAGAGAAGATAAGGAACCTCAACATCAATAAGTGGAATAACCAAGCCAAGATCTTTCCAAGGATTAGATATTTTTTAAGCATCACTTCAAGGACCTAATCATTGGTGATACATCCAAGGGTGTAAGTACTAGATTTCAACTCAATACTTTAGATAACAATCTTGCTTTTGTTTCTCAATTTGAGCCAAAATATATTGATCAGGCTCTTGATGATGAGAGTTGGGTGATCACTATGCAAGAGGAACCCAACCAATTTAAGAGAAATAATGTGTGGGAAATTATTCCTAAGCTTAAGGAACACCCTATTGTAGGTTGCAAATGGGTGTTTAGGAATAAGTTAGATGAGCAAGGATTCATCACTAGAACTAAGGCTGGATTGGTTGCTAAGGGTTACCACCAGGAGGAAAGAATTGACACAACCTATGCCCTCATCACAAGATTAGAGGCCATTAGGATTCTTTTGGCGTATGCATATTATATGAATTTCAAACTTTTTCAAATGGATGTCAAAAGTGCTTTCTTAAATGGTGTCACCAAGGAGGAAGTTTATATTGAACAACCTCCTAGTTTTAAATCACATATTTTTCCAAATTATGTTTTTAAATTGAATAGAGTCTTGTATGGTTTGAAACTAGCTCTAAGAGCTTAGAATGAAAGGCTTATTTTTTTTTTTTTTTACAAAATGATTTTGAAAAGTGGAAGGTCGACACAACTTTTTTTGTCAAAAGGCATAATCATGATACATTAATAGTGTAGATTTATATTGATAATATCATTTATGGTGCTACTAATGAATCTTTTTGTAAGGATTTTGCTAAGTGTATGACTAGGGAATTTGAGATGAGCATGATGGAGAGCTCAAGTTTTTCCTTAGTTTACAAATCAAGCAAACCAAAAAAGGGATCTTCATCAACCAAACCAAATACACAAAAGACATTCTCAAGAAATTTGGCATGGAAGGATGTAAAGTAACAAAAACACCAATGAGTGCGACTATCATGTTAGACAAGGATGAATTGGCTAAGTCAGTTGATGAGAAAAGATGTCTAGGTATAATTGGTTCTTTACTCTATCTTACCACTTCTAGACCTGATATAATGTTTAGTGTATGCATATGTGCTAAGTTTCAATCTTGTCCTAAAGAATCTCATTTAAATGTTGTTAAAAGGATTTCTAAATATTTACATGGGACATTGGATCTAGGTTTACGGTATCCTAAAGATTCTTCATTCAGCCTTATAAGTTATTCGGATGCAGATTATGCTGGCAGTCTTCTAGATAAAAAGAGCACTTCAAGAACTTGCCAATTCATGAAAGAGTATTTAATGTCTTGGTTTAGTAAGAAGCAAGTTTCAGTAGCTCTATCCACCGTCGAACCTGAATATGTAGCTACGGGTTGTTGTTGCACCCAAGTCCTTTGGATGAAACAATAATTAAAGGATTATGATAAAGTTGTTGATCACATTCCCATTAAATGTGACAACAATAGTGCAATAAATCTTTCAAAGAATCTCATCCAACATTTTAGGAGCAAACATATAGACATTAGGCATCATTTTCTTAGAGATCATGCCTAAAATGGTGATGTAATGTTAGAGTTTATAGACTCCAATTATCGACTTGTAGACATTTTCACAAAACATCTCAATGAAAAAAGGATGAACTTCATTAAGAGAGAATTGCAAATGCTTGATGGAAGCTCCTTGAAGTGATATTTGGATCTTTCTAGAATGCTCTTTGTGTAATGCATTATTCCTTATTGGATGATTGCTATATGTGATGTATGTGTTATTTATTTCTTTGGTTGTCTTAATTCTATGTGCAATTGTGTTCCTCAATGCCAATTTGCATAAATTAAGCATCAATACATTGAATGGATCACATCTTAGACAGTCAAATCTCATTTTTTTTTCTTAGTCATCTTTATGCCTTATAATTCACGATCGCTACTCTTTGATTCAGGATCATGATTTATAGGGACTTGTCATCTGTCTGTCAAACATCAATTCGTAGTTACTACTTTTATTCCCAACTACGAATTTATTCAAATTTCAAATGTTTTGGCCATTGAACATGCCAGTTCCTAAGGATTTTTTGTCCATTGCTCAGAGTTTTCATAATTAGCGGTCACGACTTGATGGTCGCGGTCACGAGTTTGAGTAATTGTCATGCATTTAACTGATTTTATTGCTAACTATTTGCAATATAGGTTAGTATTTTGAGCCTTTGGGGGATCCTTTTTTCATTACTTTCAAACAAATTTCAAACCTTTTTAATCTTCAAGTTAAGGATGACATTATGTTCATCATCTCCACTCTTGATATCATCTATTCAAAGTTTTGGTCCGAAATTTCCATTAAACCAAACATGACCCTGAGACCTCCATTGCTAAATACATTTAAACCCTCCCAAAACTGGTTCTTCATCGTATCATCACATTCTCTATCAATGTAAGAGATTATGGTAACAAAAAGGTTTTATAAAAAGACCTTACTTTTCTTTTTTGCCTTACTAAGAACAAACCAATTCAAACCGGCTGCTACCCTGTGGATCAATTGATGCACATGAGTATAAATCCTAAAAGTCAATTTCTTCTTCCCTCCCATGTCACTGTCATTTACCATTATGAGGGTGCTTTTGATGAGGAAAATATGAAGTTCCTCACTAAAAAATACCTACCATCCCATAATTTTTTGGACTTACCTTATCTCATCAATGCTAAAGCTATTCGCCCTGACTCATATACTTATACATTGGGTGCTTTTGGGGCAAATAAATTAGAAACATCCTATGCCTTAAAAAGAAAAAGGCTAGTCATTGAAGAGGGAGCACAACCTATTCCACCTCCCTAACCTAAACCTAAAACCAAAAATCACTCTTGCCTCCATCAAGAAGAAGCTTGACAAGATGATAAGGATGATCAAGAGATGATTTCTCCTCCTCTCCCACCTACATAGTGATCTGGTGGATCTTCAAGATAAAGTAAGTGTTACTCCCTGCCATTTTTCAAATTTTGAGAATTGGGAGGACACATCTAAAAAGGAGGATAATCAAGAGGTTGATGAGGGTGATGAAGCTCAAAGTGGAGAAGCAGACGCAGACTTTGATGATTTTAGAGATGATGATAGTTCTCTGATTCTCTAGCTTGTTCTTAGCTTTCAAGATTTTCTATTGTTGTTTCTCTTATTTCCTTGATTGTAAAGATTGTGATCTCACAGTTTAAATATATAAAAGTGTTTGTTTTGAAATTGATTATTCTATATGTTATATGATTGCTCTTATTTATCTCTTATACTTATCTTTGTGATTATTCTATCTCAATTTATGCATGTCATTCTTTTACTTGACCCTCTTTTTGATCTTGCCAAAGAGGGAGAGAATAATGTTGGGAAGGAAAATAGTAATGTGCATAAGGAAAGCCTAAGTTGAGAGGGAGCAATAGTTATAAGAGCTTTACTCTTTCAAACTTAGAATTCATTGATTACTCTTTGATTATTTAATCATTGACCATCCCAACTTCATAAGTCATGCATTTAATTTTCTTTAAGATCAATCTTAGTTGTCAAAATCAAAAAGGGGAGATTGTTGGACTAAGTTGGTCAAACCTAAGTCATAAGCCTCTTTTGATCTTAATAATGGAGATTGATTAGTTCTAATTCTTTGTTTAAGTGTTGGTTTTTAGTATATAAGTTAGTTTCTCATTAGAAGTTAGATGGAATGCTAAATCTCTAACTTTGAGGAAGACATCTAAATTTGCGATCAGGAACCTCTAATTCGCGACCTTGAACTGGCGTGAAGGATGGATGAAGTTAGGCAAGAATAATTCGCAGATGAATTCACAGCCGCGATTCAGCCAAGGATTGCTTGATTGACTTACAGAGGAATTCACAATGGTGTTCGTGTCCAAACACGAATTTCACACCAAATAGGAGGGAACTAAATCTGCAACCAAATTACATCAAGTGTCTAAGGCAACCGTTAGAATATCAAAAATTGCAAGGGTGAAGCATCTATCGCGACTACGACTCAAGAAAGTATTGTCTCCTCACCAAACAGAAGAATTTGAGATCTCAGTTGCACCCAAGGGGAAGTTCAATCGTGACTGTGACTTTTGGTTGGTTGGTCAAACACAACGATTATATTTCTTGATTGACCAATGAGTGAAGGACATATGGACTAGCCATTAGACACAAAATGGGATTCGTTGTCGCAATTTTAGGCTTTCAACCATAATTTAGAAAATCGCGACTATGAAATCTCAGTCACGACCACAACTTTTTTCTAACAGGCATTTAATTCGAAATCTGCCTAGCTTCCCTTAGAGCTTTAGGGATAGTTTGTGGGTGACGTCTCTTTAGTGGATTTGGATATAAATACTCCACCAAACAAATGTAAATGCAATAGAATCTCATTTATTTTAACCAAACTCTTGCAAATTTGCTACTCATTCTTCTTATTCTTGTTTATGTATTATTAATTATTTGGTGTTAGCATAAACACCTTTGTGATTAGGTTGAGAGTTAGCCTAAGCTTCCAAAACTCTAGTAAAGGCTGTATGTGAGCCTAAAACACTAATTGTAAGGGTTGTGTATGAGTCATAAAACACTGATTGTAAAGGTTATGTGTGAGCCATAAAACACAAATTGTACAAGTTAGGTGTGAGCTTAGAAACACCATTCTAGTTGAGTGAAATACCCAATTGTGAAGAATTGAAGAGTGGATATAGGGTTTGTTAACACCCAAACCACTATAAACATCTTGTGTTTATCTTTTTCTACCCCTTCTTAATTCTCTAATCATCTTACCTTTTCTTCTAAATTTTTTATCCCCCACCAATTCAACCTCCCTTCTTGGTGCACTTGGCCAATAATAGAGAAGTAGACCAAAGGTCTAAGGATGATGATGATATTATCCCCTCTACTCCTGAAAGGTTGTCTCAATCTGATTTTCAAATGGGAAGATTTTCAACCATTAATATAATTTCAAAACCATTTTTAATTGATAAAAAAATGTTAAGAAAAGAGTTTTCTCAAGATTATAATAAAGACAAATGGAACTGGTTTATTACTCATTTTAATGAGGAATAAAGAGATATTTTAAGAGAAAAATATTATGATTTATTGAACTCTATTAAGTGTAATATTCCATTTTTCACTTGGTTTACTATGTAGTGTGACCAAGAAAAAATTAATTTTCCATTTAAAGAAATTAATGTTAATGAAAGGATTGTTCAATCATGGGTTACCACTTCTGGTAATACTTATTTTGGAGTTCACCCTCCTCTTGAATGAGAAAAAATTACTTTTCAAGATAGAGAAATTATTTGCTCTCCTTTTAAGAAAATAAATGTTGTTGATGATGATAAGAAAACCTCTTCTTTAAGAGATTAAGAACATTTAATTTCAAAACAATTATTCTAATTGTATTTTGCACATTATTTCTACCCAACTGGATAGAATTGAGTTACAAAATATTTATAAGACAAATTACTCTTCTCCTAGTTTTCTTATTATTGATCCTTCAAAACCACTTTTTCAACTAACCTAACTGCCTAATCATTGTAAGTTAGGATCTGATAAAGATATTTTACCAAAAATTCAAGAAAAGTTAAACTTTCTTCATATTTCAAATACACCTTTCACTTAACAAGCTCCTTCATTCACTTCACCCAAGATATTTGTTATTACTAAGGAGAAAATTGGAGAATTGAATGATATTCAAAGCTTGGAAGAACAATTCCAAGAAGGATTTTCAGTTAACAAAATTTTTCATAATAGAGATTTTCCAAAAACAAAAAAAAATTACACAAAACCCACTCCTCCTGATGTTTAATATGAGGATCGTGGAGAAATAGTCTAATCAAATTGTGATGGTAAGGCCATTTATGAAT
Organism: Omphalea diandra; assembly: GCA_949677035.1. NCBI lineage: Eukaryota > Viridiplantae > Streptophyta > Magnoliopsida > Malpighiales > Euphorbiaceae > Omphalea > Omphalea diandra. The sequence goes on along the minus strand of CATIWR010018402.1, from coordinate 2,107 downwards.
GGAATATTGATGGTTTGAGCAAATATCTTATTTTAAATGTTTTGCATGAGATGGATATGGGTGCTTCAGCCTAAAAGACTAAGTGATGTTCAAATCCTTATATTGCTCAATTACTCAATTATGGGTTTACTGGCCAACTTAAAGGTTAGTGGGACAACTATGTTTCTAGTAATGACAAAACTCGTATTTTAAGTGTTACTAGATTTTTTTTTCTAGGCCTGAAAGTTAAGGAACTCTTCAAACCAATGAGCTAGATGTTATGGCTACTTTAATCTTTATAATTACAAAATGTTTTGTAAGAGATCCAAATCATTTTCAAGCAAGATCTTTTGGGATTTTAAGCAATTTAACTTGTCCTAAATTGTCTAAGTATAAAGATGTTTTTCTCACTAAGTTATTTTCAAGGACTAATTGTCATTATGCTTTCTGAAAAGAAAGGTTTATTTCAGGATTATCCAAATTATCCATTGAGAAGGTACACTTATGAATAAGGAGATAGATGAGAATGGAATCATCAATTATGATAATCTTACCTACGATGAGATTACCAATTATATTAATAATGAAGGGCTTGCTCTTTGTAGAAAATTAAAGTTAAATGCTAAGCTAAAATATGAATTGCATGATGGTAGGAAGTAGTTAGGTAGTTTTTGTGCTTAATATGGTTATGAAAAAATAGCCCCTCCTTTTGCAAAGAATAAACACAAATTTTCAAAGAAAGGAATTTTAAGAAATCTAAAAGGTCTTATTCTAATGATCAATATTATAAGTCTTTAAAATCCTCTTCGTTAAAACCTTCTTCTTTAAAAAAAAAAGAGTCTAAAAAAAAGAAAATCCTTTTATAAAAAACAATCTACGGCTCTTATATGTTTTAAATGTGGAAGAATATATCATTTTAAAAATCAGTGTTCTATGAAAGAAAAAACAAATGCTTTTGATGTTTCTGAAAAACTAAAAAAGCAAATGATTAATCTTTTATTGTCAAGTTCCTTTGCTTTCAAAAGTGAAAATGATAATTTTAGTGAGATCTCTGTAATACAATCTTCAAGGGAAGAAGTTTCTTCTGAACTTGAAAAAGATTGAGATTGTGAAGAACCCTGTGTTTGTAATTTAAAAACTATAAATGTTATGTGTTATAATCTTTACGGGGATGAATCGTATATGTTGGTTGAGAATTGCTCAGGAATTCATCGATAGTTACTTTGTCAGGTTCTAGGGAGACTACTCTTCTTTTTTGTCAATCGAGCCACTCTCCCTCATTCCACTCGTCCAACCATCTTTACGAACTTGAACAATCAATGCCACAAAGATAGCCAACACTATTATCAAAGAAATAAGGAAACGGGCGATGATTTGGCACCAGATATCCGGAGGTGTGAAAAGAGCAGCTATGAGAAGCGAAAAAACCATCAAAAAGTGATGATTGTTCATGAAGGTTTCCACAGAAAGACCCCTCGGTTCTGGCAAACAGATCACAATTACAGGTACCTGGGAGCATATTGATGGAATGAACAAAATACAAACAATTAACATAATATAGTCATAGATTTTAGGTTATAACTTGATCATGAGCGAATTTGTTGATGTTGCATCCACGAAGTATGGAAAGTGCGAAACATTAGGAACTAGCCAGGGAAGAGTTAGGAACAGAAACAAGGAGAAGCGATAACCATTTAAATGGAGGAATCGATTGTATTTCGTCCTTTGTTCTCCATAACAACTGGGGATCAAAAAGCACCAAATTTGATGACTTATTAAAGGAAAGATGAAGTAAGAGCATGCTATTGAAGACGTTGCAACATATGTCGAGAAGGCCTCCATTGATTATTATAAATAAAATACGAGTCCAAAGGCAGGGTAAGAAAGGGTTTAACTAATGGAGAAATTAACTCTTTCGAAAACCAGTAACACATAAACCATGTGAAACCAAGACCGATCAATATTCGAATGGAACAGATTCAAACTTCTCCTAGAATAGTTTCTAGTACAAAATGAAATTCATAGGATATATATATATATATATATATATATATATATATATATATATATATATATATATATATATATATATATATATGTGTGATATATATAAAAAATATATATATTT
>CATIWR010018401.1:0-10875 GCA_949677035.1 Omphalea diandra | reverse complement strand
AAAAAAAAAGAAATTCTCTCAATCTTCTTTAAAATTAAATTTATATTTTAAATAATAAAATTTTAAACTATTCAAATAAAAATTTTGAAGAAATATTTACAAAAATAACCATATGAGTTTGATTAAGTAGATATTTTTATTTTTATTCAATTTTATCTCATTTTTGCTTAATTAAATTTATTTTATATTTTTAGATGATTAATTTTAATTTGATTGATTTGATTGAAAAAATATAAGGGTCAATTGAGTCTAAATATACATTTTATTAAATGCAAAATTTGACTTGGGTATAATTTAACCCAATTTATCAAATTATGATGTAATTAACTTAATTAAAAACTTTAGTTATAATTGAAAATTTGTGAAAATGTTTGAAGTTTTTTAATCATTAAGCCCACAAATTTTTAACTCAAAAATTTTTGTCATTGTAAATAAGCATATAAGATAAATGATGACATATAATCTTTTGTCATAATATTTTGTCGCAATATAGTGCTTACCAAATTACATATAACGATAAGTAATATTGTCATAATAATATTTGTCAATGTATTAAATAATTTAAAAATTATGATAAAATTATTTTATCACAATAAATAATTTTTATTATTACTAAATAATTTATCATAATAAATAATAAATTGTAATTTAAGTACATAAAAATCACAATAAAATTAATAAATTAATAAATAAAAAATTTCATTATATTTTAAATAAAAATATAAAAGTTAAATTTAAAATGTAATTAAATAATCTAAATATTTTTGAAATAAATTTCTTTCTTTATTTTAATTATTGTACCTTTTGTAAGTAAAACATTTTTCTGTTTTTGTTAAAATTTTTGTCATCAGGTCAATTGAGTCAGGTTAAGGGTTTGGGATGGGGAGCATTGTTGTTGACTGGAGTGATTGTTGCAACATACTTTAGGAAAGTTCCTTGAAATGCGACAAATTGTACAATATGCACATATTGTGTCAACCTCATGTTACATTGTTGGTGCAATTGGTTGGTGTTGAGTTGCCATGGAAGCTCTTCACTTTACAAGCAACAAAACACAACTATAGGATTCTTGGCATCATTATATTCACATATGCAATAGTGCAGGTTAGCCTAGGCTAATTGATTTGGTTAATCTGAGCTTCTATTAATTTATGTAAAATGCAGATGCTTGTGTTGTGCTTGCAACTGAAGGGAGAAAGTGATTATTATAGGTGCTGGGAGATATACCATCATCTTCTTGGGTATATGCATTGATTGCTATGAAAGTAGCAAACATTTTTCAAGGGATTCATAATCTCATGCTGAGAAGTGAAAATTTCCAGATGGGTTAGTGCCGGTAATAGTAATTCACCAGCAGATGGTGTTTTAATTGAATTTCTTCTAAAATTTCACTTGGACGAATCATTTATGTATTTCCTACCTAACCAAATAATTGAGCATGGCTCCCTGCAGTCAAATATCCTTTCTATTCATTGATATTAACTAACACAAATGAATGAACCACTTAATAATCTTTGTATTGATGTCCCACTGATTAAGGGTTAAGATGGGTACGTTGATATAGTTAAAATATTATCTCGCCTATTTTTGGTTTTGGCATATATATATATATATATATATATATATATATATATATATATATATATATAAAATACAAAATTTGTTCACTTTTAATATTCAATTTTTATATCTTTTCTATTCAATTTTGTATCTTTTTGGTTCATTTTCTGTATCTTAAAAAAAAAAAAAAACTACAATGAGCCAAATGCGACACTAATGTAACATTAACCATGCTAGACCGTGTTTGGTTCATAATTTGATTAAGAATTTCTTTATTTGAAATACAAAATCTAATACTCTAAACTTAGGGCCTCATTTTTTTTTTTCTTATTAACCTTCCTCTGGCTTGGATCGTGGAGTCTAGCAATATGAAGCCTTAATTGATTTTATCCAAAATTTTCTTGCATGAACTGGTGAGCGAGTATAAAACTCAGTGAGGAGATAAACAATAATAAAGAATTTATTTCAAAATATATAAATCAAACTTTTAATAAAATATTTTAATGGAAATGAAAATACCAATAAATTGTATAAACAACCCAATCAATTTTGAAATTCCTTCAAATAAGAAACTTATTAATATCTTCCCAAAATCTGAAAAATAATCATAAAATGAACATCTTGCTATAATAATAATAATTCATAAAACTTCATCATTTCTAATTTTCACATTTTCCATATTCAAAACAAAATAATTAAAATCTCAATAAATTATAAAATCAATAAAATATACTAACAAATTCACATATGCATTTAACTATGCAATCTACCGATCCTAACAAGCAATGGGCAAGAAGACATCTACTTGCAGCTCAGAGGGCGAATTCCAATCATACACACGCAGACCCAATGCCTCTAATGTGCAACCACTCAATATATGCTCCAAAGGCATATGTATACTGAGGGTTATTTCAAACATAGTAAAATACTAATATTTGTGTAACACCTTACGTCTAAAGTGTGATCGCATAAATAAGATAACTAAGAGCATTCACATTTTATCCAACTATAATATTACTCACCTTGCATAATAAAATTCATAACGTTCTAATTCAAAGTAATACCAAAACATATTTCATTTAGTAAATCTAAAATATCAATATCCATATCAATTTCAATAAAACATAATTTCATTTCAATTTTTCACATTTAATGAGTTATTCTAAGAGAAAGCAATTTCTAAAGTCATATATAAAAATAATAAGAATTTAATTCTCAATATTGTAAACATATCTATGTTCTAATGTTTAAAATAACAAAAAACTCCATAGACATATCTAAAAGATAATCAATTAATTGAAATCAATCTAAAACATATTTATTCACTCACCAAAATTTAATATCACAGTAATCATTTCATAAAACAATTTTTAAAAATTATCTTTAATTTTAAACTCAATTTTCATCATATATAAATAATAGTTAAATAAAAATATACATTTTAAAGTTTATTCACTCATCTGAAATGCAGGATTAAACTGGTTGTCTTCCACTTTGATGGCAAATTCCACCCCCAAGCAAATTCTCTATTCACTAATCCTATAATCATGCATATACAAAATATAATTTAGAAATTACTTCTATCTAACTCCTTATAATTCTATCCAATTCTAATATCATTTTTAATAATTTTATTCATTTATCTTTCTATTTAAATTAATTAATCTTACAAAAAATCTTGTGAAATCTCCACTACAAATTGAACTATTCCCCTCATAAAAATGAGTCTAATTATTGCAAGAAATCACAATACATACAATGTGCCTCTGGGTCCTATAATCATCCAATATATTCTTCACTTCAATAGTCCATAATTTAACCAAATTCAAAATAAATATATAAAATTCTCAATCTATTGTTATCTTATGCATAATTCTCAAACAAAACTCCAATGTTCAATATTAACTTTCATTAATTCTATTAAATAAACGTACTTTCTTTAATTCATGTAACCTTTATGATCAAGCCTAACAATTTCATTTAATCTCAACCAACTCTCACAAATTTTTTATTGGATGATTCACCATAAACTGAGTTCACATAAAAATAAATGGTGATGGTCGTTGAGTTGAATTCCCAACTGAGCGAAAAATTAAAAAAATAAAATAAAATATATAAGGAATAGTGAATCCTATATATATAGTGAAGGTTCGTTGTTACTCATTTAAAGTTTTGAAGAGCAAAGAGCAATTCACATTCCTTGAAAAATGAGTGATACAACCAGGTATATGGTACAAGAGAAACAAAGAAGGGATGTAGGCTCCTAAAATATTACAAACAGTAAAGAAAATATCACAAATAGTAAAGAGGACAAGAATAAGAAAGAAATTTGTTTCAAATACCCAGCAGATTTCTTAGAGTTTGGAGGAGACATGCACACTTTCCAAATGATGGACACTGAGCATTATATGACACTTGGACATAGATAACACATTTGGAGAATATTCCATTTCACCTTTTTTCAATCTAAAGGTAACGAGTGAGTAAACTCCAAGCTTGGCTCGAAAGTGAAAAAATGGTATCTTCGGCAAAGGGTTCATAAATATATCAACAATCTAATGAGAAAAAAGGAATGTATTGAGTGGTTAAAGCATCAATGGCAACCTTTTTGCAAATAAAATGATAGTTGATCTCTATATAATTTGCACAAGCAAGGAAGACAAGATTTATGGTCATGTAGAGAGCATTTTAGTTATCGCAAAATAGTTATTGTGTGTTAAAAAGTTTTATACCAATGTTTGTAAGGAGAAATGTAATCCAAACTATCATAGTTGTAGTGGTGGCCATCAACCTATACTCAGCTTCAAAGCTTGATTGAGACAATGTAGGTTGTTTCTTGGAAGACTAAGAAATGCAATTAGTCCTTAGGTAAATGGAATAACTAGTAATGCTCCTTTTAGTATCCGGGCAGCCTGCCCAATTTGTATCACAAAAACCATACAACTTGAAGGAGCTTTGAGTTAGAAATTTGATTCCATAGTCCATCGATCCCTTTAGGTAGCGAAGAACACGCTTTACAGCTTTTATGTTGCCTTCAGCTAGATTTTAGAGTGTTTGACATACTTTTTTAACAGCTTGAATGGTGTCAGGATAAGTGTATGTTAGATATTGAAGAGCACCTAAGAAACTTCGATATTCTTGCACTTCAACAGGCTTCACATCTTGTGAACTTGCTGAAGATTTGAGATTCATCGATGTATTGACATAGGAGCTGTCAAGCATTTTTTTTCTCATTCAAAAAGATCACTGACATACTTTATTTGGGAAAGAGTAATGGCTCCTGAAAAGTTTTGCACTTCTATATCATAAAAATAATGTAGATCTCCTAGATCCTTTAAGTTAAATTCACAGTTGAGTTGTCGTATGAGAGTGTGAATGTATTGTTCATTATTTCCTATAAGAACAATATCATCCACATATATTCACATTAATATAGTAACATTATTTTTGCATAAAGTAAATAAAGAAGTGTCAACTTTGCTACATATGAATTTGATGTGTAATAGAAATTTAGATAGTTTATCAAACCAAGCCTATAGAGCTTGTTTAAGGCATTATTTAGCTTGCACACAAATTTTAGATCGTTGTTGTCTAGAAAACCCAACATATATTCCATGTAGACTATTTCTTTTAGATGACAATGCATTTTTGACATCGAGCTGGCGTATTTTCCCACTGTGATGTAATTGTAATAGCAAAGACTAGTCGAATGGGTAGCTCATATGACAAAACTATAGGTTTCCTTATAATCCAAACCTTCTACTTATATGTATCCTTATGCCATTAGAGGAGCCTTATGTCTTTCTATTGACCCATCTTCTTTAAACTTAATTTTGAAAATCCATTTCGATCCGATCACATTATTGTTTGTGGGTCTAGGTATAAGCATCCACATATGATTGTCATATAGAGCTTGAAGTTCCTGTTTCATTACTTTTTACCATTGAGGAAGACGGAGAGCATGTTTATATGACTTTAGAGTAACAACTTCATTTGTGACAATAAAGATCTTGTGTCTCTTTTTTTCCTAATTTTTTTGAATTTCTTAGGCAACTTTAGGATCTAATTCAAGATGACATCTAAGTGTTGATCTAGTCACCTTTTGTGTTCCTTAGTGGTCGTGTGACGTACCTTTATTAGTAAGATCAACACACAAGTTATTACTTAAATCAAGTAAATTACTAAAGGGTACTTTAGATTCATATTAAGTTTGGACATGTTCTTCTTCATTTTGAACTGGTTCTTCTTTGTCATTTGATGTAGATACATCATTGTTTCCTAAGTCAATATAAATGGAGGTTTAGTTGGTGAGCATTTTGGATCAGAGCATTTTTCTTCATTTGCAAGGAGATCAACATGATTGATTGCTAGTAAGGTGTCATATTTTTGTTGGGATGCTTCACCATTTTCCTTACAAAGGACATAGGGTTGCTCTTTTTGAATTTTTTGTCTTTCCTTAGACTATAGTTTGTTCATTATTCCCTTTTTGAATGTAAGCATCACTTGGGTTATCCTTCTTAATCCATTCCAATTTGTCAAGGAAAGTGGTCATAACCAAATTGTCTTGTTTGACATTTTCTTCATAAGATGTCTAAGGAAAAACATTTTCATCAAAAATTACATTGCACGAAATGTAAACCCGATTAGTTATTAGACAAAGGCATATATAACCCTTATGTGCAGGACTATATCCAATAAAGATACAAGGATATGTCTTCTTATAGAATTTATTTCTTCCATGGTTGCACAAGTAAGGAAAACAACTGCAACCAAAGATTCTCAAATTCCCATAATCAGGATCATGGTTAAATAACTTAGAAAAAGGAGATTTCATATTGAGTGTGGAAGATGACATGCAGTTTATAAGAAAAACAACTATAATAAGGGCATCAGCCCAATATTTGAGAGGAAGATTTGTTTAAAATGAAAGTGTGAAACCAATTTCAATGACACGTAAATGTTTCCTTTCGGTTACACCATTTTTTTCTAAAGTATTGAGACAAGAAAATTGGTGATGAATGCCACAGTTAGCCAAATGAGTTTCAAATGCAATTAATGTAAATTCACCTCCTCCATCACTTCGAAAATTTTTTTTATTTTTCATTCAAAAAAATTTTCAACTTGTTTTTGAATCTTGAGGAAATGTTCCAAGAAGACTGATTTTTTCTTTAAAAGGAAAAAGCCATGTATAACGAGTGTAACCATCAAGAATAACAACATAAAACTTGACAAGATAAAAGTGGAGCAAGGCCCCATAAATCACAATGTAATTTTTCTAAAAGAAATGAAGAGATTTTACTTGATAAAGAGAATGGGATTTTACAACTCTTTCCCATTTGGCAGCTTTGCAAATGATTTTTGGATTTTCCCAGCTAGAAACATTAATTAAATTTTTGGAATGCAAAATTTTCAAAAAATTTGAATGGAGATGTCCTATTCTTTTGTGTCAAACACTTTTTGAGGCATTACTTTTGAAGGCAGCTAAAACTTATTGGTTTAAAACATCCAAAGCATAAAATCCTCTAGTCTCTCACTCTTTAACAATTATTTTTCCTTATTGAGACTCAACAAAAAAAATCATTAGCAGGAAATTCAATAGTACGTTTATGATCTTTGGTCAATTAGCTTATAAAGAGAAGGTTCTTAGTGATATTTAGAACAATCAAAACATTTTAAGATCAAGATAACTATTTCCAGTTTTAAGTTATCCTTCACCTGTATGTGTGATATTTAAACTCTCACCATTGCCACCAAGTATTATTTTGGCTCCTTTATATGGGGTTATTTTAAAAAGCTTAGGGATCATTTAATGTATGCATCATTGCTGCAAAATCTGCATATAAATTTAGTTATCTTCATGCTTCAATTTTACCATAACTAGTGCCTTTTGAGTTGATCTTTCGATTGAAAGGAGCAATCAAAATGATTCCAACGTTCAATAGCAGAACAACTCAATTTGCAACATATTTGGCAGGTTACAATATTATCTTTTTTCTTATTGATTCTTAGTCTGATTGTCGTTGATGACATTTATTTTAAAATGTTGATCATTACCAGTATTATGGTTGAAGTTTTGCCTAGGATAGGACATTTCTCTGGCAGTTGCATTGAATCCACTTCCTTGTATAGTGTCCCCTTCCTTATCATCTTTGACTCATAAAAGCTTAGTCGTGATGAGTTAAACTGCATCGATCATCATAGTTGTTGTTGAGCATTTGTTCATGAGCTTGTAGAGATTGAACAAATTACTGATAAGTAGGGTAAGGTGGTTTAGTTAACATAGTTGTACAAAAGTCCTAATATTTATAACCAAGACCTTTAACAAACTTAAAAACTTTTATGGTATCACATAGGGGCTTTTTTTGTTATTGTAAGGCTATCACAAAGGTTTTTGAATTTCTTTAGGTATTCTTCTATAGAAGAATCACCATTCACTAAGACACCAATACATCATTTAAGACCATTTCCTTTTCAACAATACTAGGAAGGATTTGTTCTTTAATAGAATTCCATACCTTTTGTGTCAAACTTATTTTTTCTAAGGATATAAGCACTTCTGTTGTGATACTACTTAGTATCCATGTTATCAAAAGTCCATTTTTTGCTCATAAGACATATTTAAGATTGATTTTAGACTATTCTTTTTCATTCAATATCTTCTTTGTTGGTTCATTACCTTTAACCAAGTGATGCACCATATTGATGCTTCGAATCAAAAGCTCCATTTGTGATCGCCAAAGCAAATAGTTAGAGTTATTTAGCTTTAATGATATGAGACTGGAACAATGATGAAGAGTTTGGAGTGAAAGTTCAATTTCAGAATTGATTTTAATAAGAGAAGAGTAGGCCATGGGAATTCAAATTTTGTTCTCCCTTAAGGCTCTGATACATGAAAGTTTTGGAGAATAAAAAGCAATTCACATTCCTTGAAAAATCAGTGATACAACCAGGTGTGTGTGTGTGTGTGTATAACAAAGAAGGGAAGTATGCTCCTAAAATATTACAAACGGTAAAGAAAATATCATAAACGTTAAAGAGGACAAGAATAAGAAATAAATTTGTTTCAAATACCCAGTAAATTTCATAAAGTTAGGAGGAGACATGTGCATTTTCCAAATGAGGGACGTTTAGCATTATAGGACACTTGGATGTGGATAGCACAACTGGAGAGTGTTTCATTTCACTCATCATATAATTAACTACACTATATGATTAGTTATAAATCTAGCCACATTAATGAAATATTTATATGCATAACTACACATTTCATACTGTTGGGATAATAACACTTTGCCTTAGACACTTTACGCAAATTTTTAAGTTAATATCTGATGTAGTTTATTGAATTTTGGATGTAATGATGATCTTAACTTTAGTAGATAAAAAGAAAAGATGATCCTTAAAATCAACGATATTTTGTTCTAGAAAAATCAACATTAGGTGTAGCTGGCATTAAGGTATGAAGCATACCATACCTTTAAATGTATTATCTCTGCTATAAATAACAGCTTTTGATAATGAAATTAGAAGAAAAACAATTTAGTTTTTTAGTCTCTTGCTTCGTATTATAACACTGGTATTAAAGCTGCATTTCTTAAGGGTTATGTAGTTAGTTTGTGAGTGGTTTTAGAGAAAAAACACTTAAGAGAAAAAGATCAAACATTTGTGAGTTTGTATGAGAGTTTTTCAATAGCTTCAAAGTGTCTTCCTCTAGCAACAACATCATTCCAACAATTCCAGTTTTTAATGGAGATCACTATCACATTGAGTCAATCAAAATGAAAACCTACTTGAACTCTCAAGGACTATGCCATGTGGTGGAAACTGATGAAGATCCACCAATTTTAAGAGGAAATCCCACCATATCTCAAATTAAGGCTTATGAGGAGGAGAAATTAAAGAAGGATAAAGCTTTAACTTGCATTCATACAGCTTTAGCAAATCATATCTTCACAGGCATTATGGATTTAGAGAGTCCTAAGGCTACATGGAACAAGCTCAAAGAGACTTTTGAAGGCACAAGTAAAGTCAAGGCTGTGAGGCTCCTTATACTCAAAAGGGAGTTTGCATTAACGAAAATGAAAGATTCAGAGTCTAGCAGAGCAATGGACCTTGAGAGATTCTTCTTGATCAAAAGTTTATGGAGAAGATCTTGACTAGTCTTCCAAAAAAATTTGAAGCAAAGATTTTAGACATCAAAGAGTCTTGTGATCTACAAAAACTTACTATTGCAGAATTGACAAGTTACAAGCTCAAGAATAAAGATTTTCCATGAGATCTTATGAAAGTGTTAAAGGAGCATTTCAAAATTCTCACTTAATCAAAGCCTCTATAAATAGTAATCAAGGAAGAGCAACATATCCTCCTTGTGGTGTATGCAAAAGAAGCAATCATTTAAAAAAGAATTGCAAATGGAAAGGAAAGACACAATGCAATTTTTGCAAATTTTTTTGCCATATTGAGAAGTTTTGTAGAAGAAAACAAAATCAACCTCCATCAACGAATCTTATTGAAGAGCAACCTCAAATTCAACAAACTAATTTTATACAAGATCAAGATGAGCAGTTATTCATGGCAACTGAAGTTATATCTCAGAAAAAAGATCAAGTTTGGTTTGTAGATTGTGGCACACATCATATGTCCAAAGATGTAGCTCCATTCACTTATTTAGATAAAAATTTCAATACTGATGTCAAGCTAGCCAATGGAGAATGAATTCAGGTTGAAGGAAAAAGGATTAGTTGCTATTCAGATAAAGCAAGGATGAAGCCTATTTCAAAATCTTATTCATACCATCTCTAGAACAAAATTTGCTTAGCATACCTCAATTGCTAAATAAAAGTTATTATGTGTTGTTTAAGAATCATTCTTGCACTATCTTTGATCAAAATGATTATGAGATAATTGAGGTTAAGATGATTGATAAGAGTTTTCCATTAGGCTTTGATTCTTTAAGTTTAAGTGCTTAAAATGAAAAGAATGATGAAGTTAATGAGAAGCAAGAAGATCAGGTTAAAGGAGGAGTTTTAGCATCAACATTTCCAGTAGATTCAGTCTCTACTCTAAAACTTCAAGTTTCAAGTATTGTTGATGAGTCAGAATTGCAGAGTTCATTGAGTTCCAAAACACATGAGACTGCAACAAGTCTAAAAATGGGTCATTTTGCTCTTTATAGTAGCAAGGCCAAGAGAAGATTTGCTATGAAGAAAGAATGGTAGCAAAACAAGGCAAGAATGTTTCAAAATCAAAGAAAAAAGGTGTTCAATAGCTAAAATTCAATTAAAAAAAACCAATCAGTAAAGGGCTTGAAGAACA
>CATIWR010018390.1:0-20931 GCA_949677035.1 Omphalea diandra | reverse complement strand
CAGTTACTTGATTTGGTGGTTGTCACATTCCCTTACACAACAATAGTAAGTTACCTTATCTTATGTACCCAAACATACTTTAGTCCTTGGGGGTTAGAAGATGAAGGGTCCTCTAATTTGAGGTAAGCCTTCCTAATATAGCAATGAATATTAATATGTCCAAATCTCATGCAATAATGGCATTGGAGTTTAGACTTAGGAGTCTTTTTCCTTTGTAGAAATTTAGTATAAGTAGGAGGCCTTCTCATACCATGGTCATATGAATGCATGCATAAACATGTATGATGAGTAGGAGGATAAAATTACTTATGAGCATGTCATATAACCATGCTTTTTGTTGTAAATGTAGGCATGGTTAGCTCTTTGAGTCTTAGCTCTAGAGCTTGGGAGAGTCTTCCTTTTGCCCTTAGGCTTAGGAGGTTTAATGCTAGGAGCACTTTTCTTCCCAATTACCTCAATGCTAGATGTTTGAGGTTCTGAAGACCTAACAAATGTGGTATGCGATGATGAGGAGGCTCCATTGAAGCCTAAACCATGTCTAATTAGAGGAGATCTTTGTGACACAATCAATGTGTCCAAGACTTCTTTTCCTTTATGAAACTTAGAGATTGAGCTTCTAAGCTCAATGACTTCTCCTTTAAGAGTGTCATTCTTCTTTCTTAATGAAGCCATAAAAGAAGATGAAGTGTAAAGTTTTCTACTGAATTTTTAAGTTCTTCATTAGAAGTCCTCAACTCATTTATAAGATCACTAAGAGTCTTGTATTCATCTTCTAATTTTGAACACCTTTTCTTATAAGTTTTAACTTGTGACTTATACTTGTCACACCTCATGGTTAAAGCCTCTAGAAGCTTTTCATCTATCTCATCAAATTCGAAATCAGAATGAGAATGGGAAGAAGTACTTACCTCATTTGTAAAATCTTCTTGTGCCATAAAGCATATGTTGGCAACCTCTCCTTCCTCTTCTTCACTTGAGCTTCATCCCAAGTGGCTGAAAAACTCTTCTTCTTCTCTTTGTCCCATCTCTTCTTCTTCTTTAACTTGGGACACTCATACTTGATGTGGCCTTGCTTGCCACATTCATAACAAGTGACATCATTGGATTTCTCTCTTGATTAGGAGTTGTCTTCTTGAAGCCTTTTCTTTCTTTTCTTATCTTAATCAACTCCTTTGTCCTTCTAGAGAGCATGGCTAGCTCCTCTTCTTCCTTGTCACTTTCTTCATGACTTGAGGTGATCACTACCTCATTCTCTTTTGTTGAAGCTTTAAAAGCCATAGTTTTTCTCTGTTTCTCTAGTTTGTCTCCTTGGCCTTTTAGCTTCTTCATTTGTTCATCTTTTTGTAAGGCTAACTCATGAGTTAAGAGTTTGCCTATCAACACATCAGTTGGAACCTTTCCAATCTCTAGATTTGACTCTTGTATGCTACAAACTCTAGCACCAAATTTATCTATAGGAAGAGTTTTAAGGATTTTTATGTTTACCTCAAAGATAGTGAGAGCTCTTCCAAATTTCTTCATATTGGTGACAATGGACAAGAGCCTATTTGTCATTTCTGTGATGCTCTGATTGTCCTTCATCATAAAGAGTTCCCATTTGGTGACATATATTTCCAAATGACTTGATTTGACTAGAGTTGTGCCTTTATAATAGTTTTCTAGAGTCTTCCAAATGGCATGAGTTGTTTGACAATGTTGCACTTTTCCAATCTCTTCTCTAGAGAGTAAGCTTAGAAGAATGGCCATTGCTCTCATGTTCTTGCCATTTGATCTCTAGTGAGCTTCAACCCAATCTTCCCTTAGGATTAATTCTTCATTACCATCCATAACTCTGGTGGGTGGCTTCCATTCCTTGATGGCCACATCCCAAAGGTCCACCACATCTATGTCAAGATAGATCTCCATCCTATACTTCCAATGAGTATAGTATGTTCCATTAAAATGTGGCATGAGTTGTGAATGGATTCCATCTTGTGCCATGATCTTTGTTCACCTAATGAAGGTTTTATTGTGAAGCTTGGCTCTGATACCACTTGTTGGCCCTAGGCACCAAGAAGGGGGGGATAGGGTTGAATTGGTGTATAAAAATTAAAATTGAAAAGAAAGAACAAAAATAAGGGGAAAGAAACACATAATTTATAGTGGTTTGGGTATAAACAACCTTACAACCACTCCCCAATTCTTAGAAATTAGGGGTTCCACTATCTTTCAAAGGTGTTTTCAAGCTTACACAAAACTTTCACACTTGTGTTTTGATAGGCTCACACTATAACCTATTACAATTGGTGTTTATGCTTACATCCAACAATGACTTAAAGAATAAAAAAGAGTGAGTAGCAAAATTGCAAGAGTTTGGGTTCAAAGTTATTAATTCTCTTGCATTTACATGTGTTTGGTGAGGTATTTATAGCCTCTACCCACCAAAGAGACGTTTCAATAAAACTAGTACAAACTCATCAAAGTATGCTGGATAAATTTTCACATTAAATGCTTAACAGTTCTGATTCGCAGTCGCAAATTCCAAATTCCATAAGGAAAACTCTATTTGTGTCTAACGACTAGTCCATGTAGCAGCTTCTGATTAGTTCACCAAGAAAATATAGTCGTTGCCTTTCACCTGCACTCAAAAGTAGCGGTCACGATTTCTCTTGTACAGGACGCCACTATATACGTGAATTTCTCTGCCAAAAGTGTTTATTTTCTTCTTTTAGGTTCGCAGTCACTACCAACAAGTTCCTATCATGATTTTTGACTTCCAATGGTTACCTAGGACATTTGTCAAGTTGTGATTGTGGACTTGATTGCATCTTGAGTTACTTCGAAATTCACAGTCGAGACTAAGGCAAGCCTTATATTGTGAATTCGTCTGTCACTTTTAGAGTTCTTCTTTTGGATGAGTTGCAGTCGAGAATGACTCCTCGATTTCGTCTGTCAAAGTTTCTAGCAAGTCTTCTCATGGATTGTGGTCGCGAATCTTAGATTACGATCACGATTTAAAAGTCTTTTTACATTCTTTGAAGACTAAGATCTCTATCCAACTTATAACTTAAAGACTAAAAATAAAAAACTATAAAACAATACTAAATTGAAACATTAGAATTGATCAATCCCCTTTGTCAAGGTCAAAAGAGGTCCAAGTCTTATGGTTAACTACCCTAGTCCAATAGGCTAGTCCACGTGTCAACTGTCCATTGGTTGTCTAGGAAAATATAGTTGTTGTTCTCTAACCACTATCAAAATTTGCAGTCATGAGATAACTATGTTTTGGGCTTAACTGAGATCACGAATTCCTTTGTTTAGTGAGGAAACTATAGCACCTTGAGTCATGGCAACTACTAAATATTTGCCCTCACGAGTTTTGATCTTCAATGGTTACTTAGGACACTTGGCACACTATGGTTATGGCTTTTTCCCCTCTATTGTCACTATGAAAGTTGCAATCGCGAATCCTAATGCGATACCCACTGTGAATTCCTCTATGACTCAAGCTTTACTTCTTTTTACTATGTCACGGCTATTGGAAATTTTGAAATCCATCCAAATTCCAATGAAAAAACTAACTTATAACCTAAAACACAACACTTAAATGAAAGTATTAGTATTTATCAATCTCTATTGTCAATATAAAAAAGGTTCATGACTTAGATTAAACCAACCTAGTCCAATATCTTGTCTGTAGAAAAATTTAGCTTGGGATGACCTTCAACTAGCTTTCCTTTCAATAAGCTTTGCTATAGATCCATGCTAGTATTTCCAAGCCTTATATGTCATAGACAAGCTTCATTTCCAAGCTTTATATGCTATAGACAAGTTTCATTACTAAGAGACATAAGACACTTAAAAGATTGGTTAGCCAAATTGTTTAAGTCAATTAGATAGGTATTTCCTTTCCTTTCACCCTTCAAAACTACCTTTTTATCCACTTAAGTGGTAACTCGACATTCTCTAGTGTCAAAGGTGACTTTATTACCTTTATCACATAATTAACTTACACTAAGCAAATTATGTTGCAAGCCATCAACTAACAAAACATCATTAATTAAAAAGCAACCATTCTTACAAATGGTTCTAATGCCAATTACCTTACCATTGACATTGTTACCAAATGTGACATTACCACCTGCTTTTTCCTTTAAGGCCATGAATAGCTTTCTATTACCTATCATATGCTTTGAGCATCCATTATCCACATGTCAATCACTTGATTCATTGGTGGCTGCCAAACACCCATACACAACATAAATAAATCATCTTTCCTTTGGTACCCAAGCATACTTAGGTCCTAGGGGGTTAGGTTTTGAATGATCCTCCAATTTGAGGTGTGCCTTCCTAATGTTACAAAAAACATTTTTGTGTCCATACTTTATGCAATAATGGCATTAGAGTTTAGACCTATGCGCCTTCCTCCTATGTAATGCCTTGGTATTAGTAATGGATTTTCTCATACCAATATGATGTGTGTGAGAGCATGGACATGCATGAATGGATGTAGGTGTGTATTTTCAGTGTGTGTGTGACTTATCATGCCTTTTGTTGTACATGTAAGCATGATTGACCTTTTAGAAATATGCCTTGGGCCTTGTTGCACTTTCCTTTTGCCCTTAGGCATTGGGGTTTTAGTGCTTTGGGCACTTTTCTTTCCAACAACCTCAATACTTGAAGTTTGAGATCTTGAGACTCTAATGAATGTAGTGGATGAAGATGTAGAATAAAAGGCTCCATTAAAGTCTAGACCATGCCTAATCAAGGGAGGTCTTTATGATATAATAAGTGCATCCAAAGCTTCCTTACCCTTATGAAACTTAGAGATAGAGCTTATAAGCCCAATGACTTCTCCTTTCAAATAGTCATTCTCTTTTCTTAATGAAGCTAGAGATAAAGATGATTTCAAAAGATTTTCCATTGACTTCTTGAGTTCTTCATTTGAAGCTCTCAATTCACTTACAAGGCTATTAAGGAATTTGAATTCATCCTATAATTTATTGCATTTCTTCTTGTAAGCTTTCATTTATGACTTATATTTGTCATATTTCATGGTAAGAGATTCTAAAAGCTTATCATCTATATCATCTAAATCATCATATTCATAATAAGAATGAGGTGAAGAGCTTACCTCATTAGGAGAGTCCTCTTAAGCCATGAAGCATATGTTAGCAATCTCTTCTTCTTCATCATCTTCATTTGAGCTATCATCCTAAGTGGCTTTAAAGCTCTTCCTTTTTTCTTTGTCCCTTTTCTTCTTCTTTTTTAGCCTGGGGCAATCATAATTGATATGGCCTTGCTTGCTACACTTATAGTAAGTGACATCATTTGACCTCTCTTTAGGAGTTGGAGTTTCTTTCTTGAAGTTCCTTCTTTCTTTTTTTTTTTTTTCTAATTAGCTCCTTGGTCCTTCTAGAAAGCATTGCAAGTTCCTCCTCCTCCTTGTCAGTCTCCTCTTCACTTGAGGCTATTTCTACTTCCTTTTCCTTTAAAGATGCTTTGAGTGCCAAGGTCCTTTTTTCTAGTTTTTCATATTTCTCCCATTGACTTCTCCCTCTTCATTTCTTCATTTTTCTTTATGGCCAACTCATGAGTCAAGAGTTTGCCTATCAAGACATTTGTTGGCAGTTTTCCTATTTCCTAGTTGGACTCTTGGATTCTACACACTCTAGCACCTAATTTCTCAAGAGGTAAAGATTTAAAAATTTTGGAATTTACCTAATGATTTATGAGAACCTTACTAAACTTCTTCATGTTGGTGACAATAACTATGAGCCGATTTGTCATATCCATTATGCTCTCTTCCTCCTTCATCATGAATAGCTCCCACTTCATCACATACATCTTAAGTCAGCTAGATTTCACTAAGGTGGTGCCCTCATGATAGTTCTCTAATGCCTTCCAAATATCATAGGTAGTTTGGCAATGTTGAACCCTTCTAATTTCTTCTCTTGAGAGAGAACTTAGAAGGATTACCATGGCTCTTTTTTTTTTTTTTTTTTTTTTTTTGCCATTGGATCTTCTGTGTGTTTGTACCCATTATTCTCTAGGAATTAACTCTTCACTCCTATTACCACTTTGATAGGTGGCTTCCACTCTTTAGCAATAATATCCCATAGATCCACCACATCAGTATCTAGATAGATCTTCATCCTATACTTCTAATGAGTATAGTCTGTTCCATCAAAATAAGGCTTGAGGTGGGTATGGATTCCTTCTTCTGCCATGATCTTTACTCACACAATTAAGTGAGACTTGGCTCTGATGCCACTTGTTGGCCTAGTACACCAAACCAGCAGTTATAGCATTTTGTGATCGCTATATGCTTATCACGACTATTATTTATGAAATTTCTAAGTAATGGTTAAGATTTCCTTAGGAAAAAATGCAGCCAATGGTTAACATATTTGAAATTTAAAAATTTTATAATGCCAATCATAAATAGCAACAGTGAATTTATAAAGCTTGAAATGATGAAGAAGACTTGTAAGTAGTGACCACTAATTATAAATCCTAGCTGCAAATCATAAGGCATTTATGAAAAAACATGAAAGAAATATTGGCCCAAACTTGATGTGATCAGCATAATATTATGGTGATTAATTCAAGCAATTTTACATTGAAAAGCATAATTGCACAATGAATTATTGCATCTACATCATCCAACACAATAAATTATCATACAATCACCAATCATATCAAATAATGAATTAATATTGACAAGTATAGTGAAGTACATAAAGTGAGATCAATTTTCACCTTAGGAAACTTTCATCTAGCATCCCTGGTTCCTTCTTGATAAAGTTCATTCTTTCTTTATTAAAGGGTTTAATGAAAATATCCATAAGTTAGTGATTGGTATCAATAAATTCTAACACCACATTACCATTTTGGATATGTTCTCTAAGAAAATGATGCATAATATCAATATATTTGCTTCTTGAATGTTGGATGGAATTCTTAGAAAGATTTATTGCATTTGTTTTATCATATTTGATGAGAATGTGATCAACATCTTGGCCATAATCCTTAAGTTATTATTTCATCCAAAGAACTAGGGTACAACAATAACTTGCTGCCACATATTCTGCTTCAGTAATTGATAAGATAATCAAAACTTGCTTTTTGTTAAACCAAGAAACTAAACATTCACCTATGAATTGGCATGTTTCAAAAGTGCTCTTCCTATCCATCAAACTATCGACATAATCCGTATTTAAATATCCAAGAAAACTAAAAGATGAATTCCTAGGATACCAAAGTCTTAAATGCAATGTGCCATGTAAATAATTAAGAATTCTTTTAATGCCATTCAAATGAGATTTCTTAGGACAAGATTTAAATCTAGGACACAAGCAAACACTAAACATGATGTTGAGTCTAGATGTCGTAAGATAAAGGAGAAATCCAATCATACCTTTATACCTCTTTTCATTAATGGGCTTACTGATCCATCCTTGTCTAGTTTGATAGTTGTACTCATTAGGGTTTTTACTAGTTTGTATTCATCCATGCCAAACCTTTTGAGTAGATCCTTTATGTACTTGGCTTGGTTAATGAAAATGTCCTCTTTGGTTTGTTTGATTTGAAGACTTAGAAAGAACTTGAGCTTAACCATTATGTTCATCTCAAATCCCTAGTCATACACTTAGCAAATTCTTCATAAAGAGATTCATTAGTAGCACCAAATATAATATCATCAATATATATTTGCATAATAAGTGTATCCTTATTGTGGCTTTTCATAATTAAAGAAGTATCAACCTTGCCTTTTTCAAAATTATTTTGTTAAAGAAATGAACTAAGCCTTTCATACCAAGTTCTTGGAGTTTGTTTTAAACCATATAAGGCTTTAGTTAATTTGAAGATATGATTTGGAAAAACATAAGACTCAATACTCGGAGGTTGTTCAACATAAACTTCCTCCTTAATGAAACCATTTAGAAATGCACTTTCACGTCCATTTGAAAAAACTTAAAATTCATGTGACATGCAAATGCTAAAAGAATCCTAATGGCCTCTAATCTTACTACAAGGAAAAGGTTTCAACATAATCAATGCCTTTCTATTGGTTATAACCCTTTACAACCAATATAGCTTTATTTATTGTAATAATACCTTGCTTATCTAACTTATTCCTAAACACTTGTTTGCATCTTACAATTAGGTGTTTTTTAGGCCTAAGAAAAGTTTCCCAAACTTTATTTCTTTCAAATTGGTTGAATTTCTCTTACATAGCAATCACCTAATTCTCATCATCAAAATACTCATCAATATTATTATCTAAAGCATGTAATTGAGCACTACTACTTACTCCTTTGGATGTATCACCAATGATAAGATCCTTGGGTAGTTTTTTAGTTTGGTTTTCCTCTTATTGTGGTTGAGGTTCTTCAACTTCTTGTGATGGCTTATTATCTTCAATATCAATCATAATTTCTTTTGGTGTTAAATCAAGCTCTAACTTCTCAAACTTATTTATAAGATTATTAATAAGAGAATTTTTCCCAAGATCTAGATTACTAGACTCATCAAATACAATATTCATTGACTCTTCAACCATTATAGTCTTTTTGTTAAACACCCTATAGGCTTTACTAGTGGTGGAATATCTAAGAAATATACCCTTATTGATTTTAGAAGCAAATTTTCTAAGGTTGTCCTTGGTACTGAGTATGTAGCATTTGCACCCAAAAACTATAAGATGAAAGCTTAGGTTTTTTTACCATTCCATAGTTCATAAGAAGTTTTGTTTAGAATAGATCTTTTGAAAACATGATTTGTAATATAACATGAAGTATTGATGGCTTTAGCCTAAAAGTAATTTGGGAATGAAAACTCATTAAGCATAGTCCTAGCCATCTCTACAAATGTCCTATTTTTCCTTTCTACAACACTATTTTGTTGTAGGGCTTTAAGAGTAGAAAAGTTGTGAGAAATCTCATTCTCCAAACAATAATTTTCAAAAGATTCATTTTGAAATTCCTTTCATGGTCACTCATAATAGAAGAAATGGAGTAACCTTTTTCATTTTGAACTCTTTTAGCAAAACTTTTGAAAGCATCAAAAGTGTCACTCTTATGAGTGGGAAAGGATACCCAAGTGAACCTAGAGTAATCATCAACTAGGATAAATGCATAATGCTTTCCACTAAGATTAGCATTTCTAGTAGGTCCAATTAAGTCCATGTGAATGAGTTAAAGAGGTCTGTAAGTACTTATAACATTTTTTGCTTTAAAGGATGCTTAGTCTTGCTTTCCCATTTGACAAGGTCCACATGTCTTGTCCTTTGTTAATTTAAGCTTTAGAAGGCCCTTTGTTAGCTCTCCTTTTGATAAACTTTGTAGAAGTTTCATGCTAGCATGTCCAAGTCTTCTATGCCAAAGCCAAAAGTCATTGTTAATAGAGACAAAACACTTAAAAGTTTAGTTAGCTAAATTGCATAAATTAATTAGTAGGTACTGCCTCTCCTTTCACCTTTAAAGACTGCCTTCTTATCTACTAAGGTGGTAATCAAACATTCTCTAGGGTCAAAGGTTAATTTATTACCTTTGTAATTGACTTACACTCAATAAACTATGTTTCAATCTTTCAACTAAATGAACATTATCAATAAGAAAGCAACCTTTCTTACTAATAATTCCAATGCCAATTACCTTACCCTTGGCATTATTTCCAAATGTGACATTGTCATTGTCTTTTTTCTTTAATGGTTATGAATAACTTATTATTTTTGGTCATGTGCTTTAAGCATCCACTACCCATATGCCAATCATTATCTTCTTTAGTGGTTTCCAAACAATCCTACAACACAAAAACAATATACCTTTGTTTAAGTACCCAAGTATACTTGGGTCTTTGGGGGTTAGGCTTAGAGGGGTCCTGATTTAATATGTGTTGTCCTAATGTAGCAGAAGACATTAATATGTTCATACCTCATGTAATAGTGGCATTAGAGTTTAGACTTATGAGTCTTTCCCCTATGCATAACTTGAGTATGAGTAAGAGGCCTTCTCATACTTTGGTTGTGAGAGTGCATGCAAATGAATGATTGATGAGGAGTAAAAGAAAAGTTTTTATGTGTGTACCTTTGAACATGCCTCTTAGTATAGATGTATGCATTATTTACTCCCATGTCTCACTAAGGATAGTCTTTGAGATACAATGAGAGTATCCAAAGCTTTTTTCCCTTAGTGAAATCTTAAGATGAAATTCCTAAGTTCAATAACTTTACCTTTTAAAGAATCATTCTCTTTTCTTAGAGAGTCAAGAGAGGATGAAGATTTAGAAAGATTTTTTAAAAATTTTTTGAATTATTTATTAGAAGACCTCAAGTCACTTACAAGATCTTTTAAGTTTTTAAATTCATCTTCAAGTTTTGAACACTTTTTCTTATAAGTTTTCATTTGAGATTTATATTTATCACATCTTAAGGTTAGAGCATGAAGAAGCTCATCATCCACATCATCGAAGTCTTCATAATCATGACAAGAATGTGAAGAACTACTTACCTCATTGGACGTGTCCTCTTAAGCCATGAAGCATAGGTTGGCAACTTCTTCATCTTCTTCTTCCTCACTTGAGCTATCATCTTATATAGCTTTGAAGCTCTTCTTTTTCTCTTTGTCCCACTTTTTCTTCTTGTTAAGCTTAGGACATTCAAATTTAATATGACCTTATTTTCCACATTCATAGCAAGTCATTTCATTCTTTTTGTCTTTGAAATTAGGAGATGCTCTTTTGAAGTTCTTCCTATCCTTCCTTCTTTTTATGGGCTCCTTAGTCCTCCTTAAGAGCATGGTTAGCTCCTTTTCTTCCTTCTCACTCTCATCACTATCACTAGAGGCAACTTTAACCTCCTTATCTTTATTTGAGGATTTTAGAGTAAGAGTTTTATTTTCTACTTTTTAATTTAAGAGTTTTATTTTCTACCTTTTAATTTTTGTCTCCTTATCCTCTCATTTTTTCATCTCCTTATCCTTCTTCAAGGCCAACTCATGAGTATGTAGCTTTTGAACTCCATTTGCACCTTCCTAATCTCCATATTGGATAATTGTATGCTACAAACTCTAGCATCAATTTCTCAAGAGGAAGAGATTTGAGAATTTTAGTTTTTACCTCATGGTTAGTAAGAATTCTTTCAAACTTCTTCATGTTTGTTACAATTGAGAGGAGTTTATTTGTCATGTCGGTGATGTTTCCATTCGTCATGATGAGCTCCCACTTCATCACATACATTTTCAACCTACTTGATTATACAAGTGTAGTGCCTTCGTGATAGTTCTCCAATTCCATATCTCATAAATGGTTAGGAATGTTGCACTCTGCCAAACTCCTCTCTTGATAAAGAGCTAAAAAGAATGGTCATTGCACTATTATTCTTTCCATTTGATTTTTTATGTAATTCTACCCATTCCTCTTTTAAAATTAGTTCTTTATTACCATCTACCACTTTGGTTAGAGGCTTCCACTTCTTTGTTACAATGCCACACAAATCCACCACATCACTATCCAAATAGATCTTCATTCTATACTTTCAATAAGTATAATCAGTTCCATCAAAGTAAGACTTGAGGTTAGTATGGATTCCTTCTTGTGCTATGATCTTTTCTTACTCAATTAAGGCTTTATTTGAGATCAAGTTTTGATACCACTTATTGGCCCTTATATACCAAAAAAAGGGTTAAATTGGTAGGCAATTTTGATTTTTGGAGGGAAAGGTTTGTTAAGCAAGAAATAGAAGAAGTAGAAGAAGAATAAACCCTACATCTACTCCCTAATTCTTCCAATTGGATATTTTACTAATCACCAATGGTGTTTTAAAGCTCAAACCTAACTTTATAACTAGTATTTTTACAAAGCTCACACATAACCTCACTAGTGTTTCACAAGGCTAACACTCGACCTAAACAAGAGTTTTACAATCAAAGACTAACTCTTAAACCTAAGCCCAATGGTGTTTAATGCTCACACCAAATAATAATAACTCCTATACAAAAAATTAAATACTTAAAGATTGAGAAATAAATTTGCATGAGTTTGTCTATAATGAATATTATTCTTTTGCATTCAATTTCATTTGGTGGTGTATTTATAGGCTACAATCATTAAAGAGACATTACAAATAAAACTATGTCAAAATCTCTAAAGTATGTTAGGTATATCCTGCATTTGATGCTTATCAAATGAAATTTACGGTCGAGACTGTTTAATTGCGGTTGTGAGATTCACATAACATTAAATTTTGCTCAATTCATGGTGGGAAATCTCGTTTGTATCTAATCACTAGTCCATATGGCATAAAACCATTGGTTCTTCAAGAAAAATAGCCATTACATCCCTTGAGCAATAATGAAAGTCGAGGTCTCTTTTTTTCCTCTTTGGACGTGATGCTCATCGTGAAATTGTTTGCCTAAATGGAGGTGTTGTTTCACCAAAATTGCAGTCTCGACCATTATTTCGCTATGATGAATTTTAATGTTCCAACGGTTCTTTAGAACACTTGGCATAATTTGGTTGAAGAGTTGATTCCCTCTAAACCAACCTAGTCCAACAGTTTTAAATTTGTTTCGCTTATGAATTCTAAAGAGTTAAATTTATTACATAAATCTTTTATTTTCCTATATATTGATTTTACATAAAGCAAAGGAAAGCAAATAAATTTTTTAACTAAAGAAATTAAAATTTTCAGGCTTAATGATCCATTACAACAACCTAATGTTTAAAATAAATTTAAAGAATTTAAAAAATTATTACAAGATAATATTGTGCTACTGTTCCTAATGTTTTTTTATTAAGAAAAAAATCATATTATTCGTCTATCCTATATCAAAGATTTTGATGAAAAATTTATTCCTACTAGAGCTAGAGCTATTCAAATGAATGAAAAGTTTCAATCATATTTAGAAGTACTCATCTTCTTAGAGTTGCTTTGCATTTTATGTTAATAATGCTACTGAAAAGGAACAAGGAGTTTCTCAGTTAGTTCTTAATATAAGCCTTTAAATAAAGTCTTATAATGAATTAGGTATCCTATAGTTAATAAAAGTGAGTCGTTAAAAGGATTATACGTTGCTAATATATTTTCAAAGTTTAATATGAAATTTGGTTTTTGGTCTTATGACCATTACAAATGGAATGTTATGCCCTTCGATTTTTAAAAAAATACTCCTCAATTTCAAAGGAATATGAATGATATTCTAAGGGATTGTCAAGAATTTTGTATTGCTTATATTGATGTTGTACTAATATTTCTCTCCAAATATTGATCGATATTTTCTCATCTAAAAAAAATTTATAATATTATCAAAGCAAATAGGTTAGTAGTATCGGTACCGGTGATAAAACGTTTTCAAATAAAAGTTAGTTTTTTGAGACATTATTCTCCAAAGTACTATTAAAACTATTGATAAAGCTATTGATTTTGCTGGAAAAGTTCTAGATGAAATTAAGGATAAAAAGCAATTACAAAGATTTTAAGGATGTTTCAATTATGTTACTGATTTCTTTACAAACCATTGTTTCAGTGTCTAGAGAAAATTCTCCAGCATGGATTGTAGAGCATACTCGCATTGTCAAAACCATAAAAAAAAGCATCAAAGAAAATGTCAAAAAATTATCTTCTCTTACTATCCCTCACTAAATACTTTTCTTATTGTCAAAATTGATGCTTCTAATATTAGTTTTAGGAGTTTTCTCAAATAGCATATTGAGAATCAAACTAAAATGTCTTTAGTAAGATACCATTCTAGCTTTTGGAATATAGCTAGAAGGAATATTCTATGATAAAAAAATAATTATTATCTACATAATTATTATTTCAAGTCTAGACTTTATTATGTTATGAATCTGAACTTCTATCTATATAAGTTCCTTTTATGGAAACCCAAGGCATAATTCAGATTAGAAGCATAAATCTTTTCTGAATGTGTTATTCTCTATAATAAAGTTACAAAGCAATAAAATCTTTAGTTTTCAAAATTTTCTTCTTTCTATAGCTTTCGATCCTTCTGGTATCGAAGCCAAAGCCCTAAATAGTGTTTTACTACTCTTAAGAAACATTTGTGTCATACTTGTGTTGGCCAGCTATTTGATCTTGTAGTATCAGTGATCCCACTAGGTAGTCCCTCAAACATAATAGAGTTATGTTCCCAAGGTAATAAATCACTTATTCAGAACTTTTCTTCTCGAGATCCATCCTTATCTTCTTTCTCATATTTTATGTATCTAAATGTTATGAATAATTTTTATTTTGATGCTGATTTAAATTCTCAAGAAGTCAATATTGTTCAAATAGAAAATGAACTACATAATTGGTCAATTCCTAAGAAAGATATATATACAATTTACAAAATTGGCTCTTTGATTTTATGTCTAATTATGCTATTAAATAAACTAGACAAACAGTATTTGAGCAATGGACATAAAAATTTATTATGAGAAATTTTCCTAAAACAACAAATTTTTATCTGAAGCCCATACCTCCAGATATTCAATATGAGGATCATGGAGAAATGGATTAAGTGAATAAATGATTTTAAATGTTTTACATGAGATCGTCATGGTTGCTTTTGCTTATAGGTCTAAGGGTCATTCTGACTCTAATATTGCTCAACTTTTTTAATATCAAGACAAAGTTTGAATAATGGTTAAATGCTACTTGCACTACCCAAAATGAATAAACTTATATTTTTCTTTATGTTTTAAAATAGCTTCTAGAGAAAGAAGATTTTATAATTCATTATTTAAAGATACAATTTGCTTAGTTTGTTCAATAGCATAACGAGACATAAAATCAAAAGATCCAATTTTGTAAATCATATTTATAAATTTCTTAGGAATTGACCAATTATGTAGCTAATTTTCTATTTTAGCAATATTGACTACTTGAAAATTTAAATTAGCTTCAAAAGAAAATTTATTTATAGCATTTAGAGACATAGAATATAAGGAAGAAGATAAGGATGGATCTTTAGAAGAAAAGTTCTAAACAAGTGATTCATTACCTTAGGAAACTAACTTTGTTATGTTTGAGGGAAAACCCAATAGGACCACTAACACTACAAGATCGAATAGCTAACCAACACTATCTAAAGGGGTGACCAACGTAAGCACAACACAAATATTTTTTAAGAGTAGCAAAACACTATTTAGGGTTTTGGCTCAAATACAAAAAGGATCAAAATATATAAAAAGAAAGAGAATTTTGAAAACTAAAGACTTTATTACTTTAAAACTTTATTATATAAAGCAACGTATTTAGACAATATTTATGCATCTAATCTAAACTCTGCCTTTAGTTTACATAAAAGGAGCTTATATAGGTAGAAGTTCGAACTCATAACATAATAAAGTTCGAACTTGAAACAACATAAAATCAATAAACTTTACACTTGTTCTTTCATTAAAGCATATTCCTTTAATAATAATATAATTGACAAAACTACTTCAAATAAATCTGAGTTGTCCATTAATAATAGAGAATAAAATATATTCCTTTAATAATTTAGTAGCTGACAAATCATCAAAGCTTAATTATTTTGTAGTAATCATCTTCATTTTCTTGTATAAAATCCTTTTGAGATTTAACACTATCTAGTAAATCATCATCTCTCTTGTCCTCATCAGACACTTCAGAAAGGGTCTTCATCAATAATTCTTTATACTATTGCTTAAAAGAGGTAGTTGATAAAGTAGCTTAAATCTTGCTTTTAGTAGTTAAAAATTCTAATTGGGATGTATTAGAATGAGAAAGGACCATATTTTTTTTTTATTTTTAACCAATTTAATACTAATTTTTTGTAAGCTTGATTAGTCTTCAAATTGGTCCACCATTTTACATTAAAATTTCTCCATAACATAGGCATTTTATGATGCATTGATAAGTCTTTAGTACATTCATTAAAAATCTTATAATTCCAAGACAAGATCCATGGTATTTTGAAGATAGTTATAAATGACAATAACAGTTTTTGGGAAAATTTTATCTTGGATTTAAAGGATTCAAATCCTTTCATTACTCTAAATGAAGCCATTTGTATCATCCATCCAAAATAATTCCACCAATCTTAAACCCTCAATGGGAAAGTAATATTTGTTCATATAATAAAAGAAAAGAACTAGGAATGGGTAAAAGGTTCTCAAATAAAAGGTATTATACCAAGTTGTTTGGAAGTCCAAATAATTATAGGTTATGGGATTGAAGGCTTTTGAGAATGTTTTTTTCTGTGAAATTATTTTGCTTCCAATTTGTTGGAGAAAAGACTTTTAAACTTGTTAGCCCTAGGCAACAAGAAGGGATGGTTGAATTGGTGTATAAAAAAAATTAAAGTAAGGGTAAAGAAGAAGTAGAAAATGAGACACACGATTTATAGTGGTTCAGGTACAATCAACCCTATGTCCACTCCCCAATTCTCTACAATTAGGTGTTCCACTAACTCAGAATGTGTTTCTAAGCTCACACCTAACTTTTACACTTTGTGTTTTCAAGGCTCACACAACAACCTTTACACTTTGTGTTTTCAAGGCTCACACAATAACCTCTCTTACAAGTGTTTTCTAAGGATCACACTAAAACCTCTCTTAAGTGTTTTCACTTGCTCACACTACAACCTTTCTTACAATTGGTGTTTAATGCTCACACCCAACAATTACAATCTCATAAAGAAAAGAAGAAATTGAGTAGCAAAAGATTGAGAGCTTTAACACAAGTAATGAATTCTCTATTTGTCTCGTTTATCACTGTTTGGTGGAGTATTTATACCACATACCCATGAAAGAGACGTTAGACTTTAAAGCTTAATAAATTTTCAAGATAGGGTAGGCAGATTCTGCATCAATGCATGACAAGGGAGAGTCGCAGTCGCTACTGATCATTCGCGATTGCAAAATCCAAATTTCCATACGAGAGCTAAAAATTGCGGCAAAAAAACACGTTTGTGTCTAACAGCTAGTCCACGTGTCAGCTCCTCATTGGTGTATTAGAAAAATATAGTCGTTGCATTCTAACTACCCATAAAAGTCGTGGTCACGATTCTTACTTGTACAGGGCGCGACTCAGGACGCAAATTCTTCTGTTTGAAAGACAATTTTCTTCTACTTGAATAGCGATCGCTACCCAAAATATTGCTCTCATGAATTTTGTTCTCCAGTGGATACCTAGGACACTTAGCATATTATGATTGTGGACTTAGTTCCCTTTTCAATCACTTTGAAAGTCACGATCGCGGTTGAGGCATGACACAGACCGCGAATTCGTCTGTGACTTTGACACTCCCATTTTTTGGATGCGTCGCAGTAGTGATGATCCCCGCGAATCCCTCTGGGCGAGTTTCACCCTTTCTTTAAATTGAGTCACGGTCATAAATCATAGACCACTGATTGTGAATTTTGGATGAACTTTGTCTTCTTGAAGATTATACAATCCTTCAAACTTCCAATAGAAATTCTAACTTAATTGTGCAAAACAACACTTAATTGAAACATTAGGATTGATCAATCTCCTTTGTTAAGATCAAAAGAAGTCCAAGACTTAGGATTAACTGTCTTAGTCTAATAATCTCTCCTTTTTTTATTTTGACAATTTAGACTGATCCTAAGGGAAAATAATGCAGAAATGTGAAGTTGGAGTGTAATACGATTCAATGAATACTTAAGGTGAAATTTCTAAAAATCCTAAGTATGATAGTATGATGCTCCCCCTCAATTTATGCTATTTTTTGCAAGTTATTTTCTCTCCTCCTTAGACTTAGATTCTTTCTCTTTCTCCCCCTTAGCAAGATCAAAAAGAGGGTTCATAAGGGAAAAAAATACATGCATAAGTAGTTAAGTAAACATAAGGAGAAAATGCATAAACAAATGAAGTAAAGCAACCATATAATACAGACTTTTAGCAAAGAAACAACTTTAATATATATAAACTTAGAAACAAGTTGTGTGGGATCACATTTTTGTAAAAAAGAAAAATAATACAAAAGAGATCCTAAACTAGAAAGTAGGAGAATCATCTCCATAAAAATGTTCATCTTCACCCTGATCTTTACCTTCAGCCTCATCTCTATCCTCCACTTGATCATTGTCTTCTTCTTCTTGAGTATCATCAAACTCTATGAAGTCCGGAAGATGGCAAGGAGGGTCTCCTAACTTCTCTTGCAAATTGATCATATCACTATGAAGATGATAGAGGAACATAAATCTCCTTTACATCATCCTCATCAACTTATCAAGCTTTTTGTTGATGGTTGCAAAGGAGAGTTTAGCCTTAGGCTCTAGTTGAGGAGGGATGGATGGAGCTCCTTCTTCAATAGTTAGTCTCTTCCTTTTGGAAGTTAGTGAAGTCTCCGTTTTCTTAGCTCCAATGGCACATAGGGTATAGGCATAGATGTCCAAGTGAATAGCTTTGGCGTTGATAAGGTAGGTGAGATTAAGGAAGTTTTATGAGGGGAGAAGTTTCTTGGTGAGGAATTTCTCATTTTCCTCATCAAGTGCTCCTATAAAGCGATAAATAGTTGTAATATGTGAAGCTAAAAAGAATTGGCTCTTAGGTTTGCTACTCATGTAGATCAATTGATCCACAAGGTACCATCCTGTTTAAATCGACTTATTTTTTACAAGGCAGAAGAGAAATGTCAAGTCTTTCTGTGATACTTTCTTATTACCATTACCTCTAACATTTACTGAAAAGGTGATGATACGATGGAGTATCCAAAAGGGTAGGGTTTTAATGTGTTTGGCTAGGGAGGATCTCGGTTCGTGTTTGGTTTCAATTGAAATTTCCAACCAAAATTCAGAGCAAAGGACATCAAGTACGAAGATTATGAAGGGAATGTTTTCTCCGACTTAAAGATTGAAGAGAGAAGAAAGTTGGTCAAAAGTAATTAAAAAAGGATTGCCAAAGGCCTGGAATACTAACCCGTATTGCCCCAATCGTGAATAAGCTTTATGACTCAATTGGACTATGCACATGAATTCTCGCACAATTTCTCTGTAACCGGGTTCATCTCCAAAAATGAACTTGTTCTAGCCTAAATTGGAAAGGAAAGTATGAATCTCTACATTGATACTTAGAGTTTCCAAAAGAAAGGTAGAAAGAATCTTATTGAGGAGGATGCTCTTGGAAGAATTGGCTTTGTACCTTTCTTTCGCTTCCTTGGTAATGCCTTTCATGAGGTGGAGTGCAGGAGATGCAGATGGCTAAGCCACAGCCTTGCCTTTGTCTGCTCCGTAGATCTTCTTTGGAGCCATTTTCAAAGGATGAAAAAATTTGTGTTTTTGGAAAGATTGGAGAGAGATAAATTGATGTTGGAAATGAAGTGATGATGTTACTATTAAAAGGGGTTTTTATAACCATTTAAAGTCTCTATAAATGGCTAGAAATACATTGAAGAAGAGATAGAAACAATTGACAATAAAATCACTTAAATGTCTTGCTGGTTACCCTAATTTGCATCCGTGAATTCATGAGTCGCGACTACAAATTTCAAAAAATATGAGTAACAGATAAATTTTCCTCGGGAATATGCGCTTCAACGGTCAAAAATTTGAATTCTTGCCCAAAATTCATGGTGGAGCTTAATTCTCTCGATTGAGAATTGATGTTTGACAGCTGGGTGACTATGACTTATAATTGGCAACCATGAAGATAAGATAGCGACAACGAATTACGAGTCAGTAAGAATAAGAATAAAAAAAATAAGATTTGAAAAGATCAAAATTGTGATCCACTTGGAATATGTCACACAAAAAACACAAGACATGTAATCAACAAACAACACACATAACAATCATACGTTGGACCAAAATTTTCACTTTAGAAAGCTTCCGTCAAGCATTCCCAATTCTTTCTTAATGAAGTTTAATCTTTCTTCATTAAGAGGTTTAGTGAAAATATATGCAAGTTGATAATTTATGTCAATAAACTCTAACACAACATCACCCTTTTGCACATGATTTCTAAGAAAGTGATGTCTAATGTCTATGTGTTTGCTCCTAGAGTGTTTGATGGGATTCTTAGAGAGATTAATAGCACTAATGTTATCACATTTAATAGGAATGTGATCAATCACTTTGCCATAATCCTTCAATTGTTGTTTCGTCCAAAGAACTTAGATGCAACAATAACCCGCAACAACATACTCAGCTTCTACAGTGGATAAGTCAATCGACACTTGCTTTTTGCTAAACCAAGATACTAGGCATTCTCCTCTAAATTGGCAAGTCTAGGAAGTGCTTTTTTTATTTAACAAACTACCCATATAATCTGCATCCAAATATCCTATCAGACTAAAGGATGAATTCTTAGGATACCATAACCCAAAGTGAATTGTGCCATATAAATACTTAAAAATTCTTTTAACAACATTTAAATGAGACCCTCTATGAGAGGATTGAAACCTAGCACACATACAAATGCTAAACATGATATTCGGCCTAAAAGCAGTAAGATAAAGTAGAGATCCGATCATACCTCAATATCTCTTTTCATTTACCCTCTTACCCAATTCATCTTTGTCTAGCTTGATGGTACCACTCATGGGGGTCTTAGCTACTTGCAACCATCCATGCCAAACTTCTTGAGTATTTTCCTTATGTACTTAGCTTGTTCTTTGGTTTACTTGATATGTAGACCGAGAAAGAATTTTAGCTCTCCCATCATGCTCATTTCGAATTCCCTAGTCATACACTTAGCAAAATCATCACAAAGAGACTCATTAGTAGCATCAAAAAAGATATTGTAACATCTCTAGCCACATTCATTAGCATTATCACATGAGCATATGCATTAGATAAATAATCATTTAGAAGCATCATTGCATTTGGGGACACTTGAACATATATGTAGTGTTTGCATAGTTGTATGGCAAATTGTTTTATATTGTGTGCATATTATAATATCATAAATAATGGTGTTTTAGAGCTTAATTAAAAGTATAAGGAGTATCTAGGAATTAG
>CATIWR010018380.1:0-30456 GCA_949677035.1 Omphalea diandra | reverse complement strand
GTTTGTCCTTCACCTACTTTCAGAAATCGCGGTCGCGAGTATTTCTTGCACAGGGCACGACATAGGACGCAAATTTAACTGCCAAATTGGTTAACTTTCTTCCACGAAGATCGCAGTCGCTACCAGCAAGATGCCTTCGCGATTTTTGACTTCCAACAGTCTCATGGAACACTTGTCAGGCTATGGTTGTGGACTTGCTTCTCTCTTGAATTTCTTTGAAATTCGCGGTCGTGACTCAGTCGAGACTTCTACCGCGAATTCATCTGTGTCAATCTAACCTTTCTCTTTTCAAGGATCGCGGCCGAGAATGACACTGCGATTTCGCCTGTTTGATTTTCAGCATGTCTTAACATGAATCGCGGTCGCGAATCTTAGGTTGCGGTCGCGATTTACATGTTACTTTGGAATTCATTAACTTCTTCATTTCTTTTTTAGAGATTGATTTAATTCTGCAACAACAACACTTATTTGAAATATTAGTAATGATCAATCTAGTTTGTCAAGATCAAAAGAGGTTCTAAACCTAGGACTTGTAATTTATGTTGGTTTGCATTTAGTGTTTGTCATTGACACTAAGCAGCAAGTGCTACCCGTAAACAAGAGTCAGATGTGATTTTTGTTTCTTTGGCTAAATGTTGAGTTCTGAATATCAAGCGGTACTGATACTGAATGTTGATAAAGAATGGCATTGCTTAAGGGAATCAAATCTGATACATACTCTCAAAATAGAAGGGAGGAATGGACTTAAACTTAATTGTCTTGTCAATAGATGTTTAAAACTGAGCATATATGCTGGGTGCATTCTGACATTCATGGATAAATTTAATTGATGATATGAAGCTGATCTTGTTTCAGGTTGTAGCCGCTGTTGTTTTTAAGAATCAAAGGCTTGAAATTCCAAACAATATAAATCCTGCAGTGGCTGCTCTAATTGATGTCTGCTTGAGTAGGTAATTTATGACTATTCTGTGAACTACCAAAATATGATGGACCAGTGCTTCCTCTTAACAATAAAATGGATTGGTTTTTAATAAAAGGAAGGGTGTCGTATACTCCCATAAATGTCGAGGATAAGACATTCAAGGACAATGGCTGCTTTAATGTCTAGTTCTCCTCCTTCTCTATATTCTAACATGAGCTTAATTTTCATTGCAGCGAGCCCTCAGTACGTCCACCATTTTCATGTCATGGAAACTCTGCAAAAATTGATCAAAAATTGCAGCTCTCAGCCACTTAATGTATATGTTCCGTGACTCGAGCAAATATTCATTCCTATACAATGTGCCATATTTGATGCCCATTTGGTTTGTCTTTCAGATGAACCTCTCTTTGTATAAATAGGACTGTAAATAAATTTTGTCGGCATGTCTGTGGCTTGCATGTTTGGTGTTATTGCCCTTCCAATCACTGAGCTATATATGTGATCCTTCAATATCCATCTGCTTTTCAAGTCCTAGTCCGAGGTATTCTGATAGTAGATCATCTAGTTTAATCGTTTTCCTTAATAATCTAGCACAACATAAACTAAGGGTGGGCACTAATCGGTGGAAATCGAAAAAACCGACCAAACCGAATTAGTTCAGTTTGGCTTAAATATAATTTTGGTTCAGTTTGGTAAAGTTTCTTTTTCCAAAAATTTTGATTAATTCGATTCAATTCAATTTTTAGGTAAAAAAATTATAGTTGAACCGAATTGACTGAATTTTTAATAAAATTAAATCAAATTAGTTTTAATTTATATTAAATCAAATCAAAATAATTGAATTCTATTTAAAATTCATTATTTATATTAAATATATATTTTTTATCCATTAAAAACATTATTTATGTTAAAAATATTTTAAAACATATTTTAAGAATTATTATTTATGTCAAAAATATTTTTAAAATGTCTTTAAAAAAATCGATTAAAACCAAAGCAAATTGAAATTAAAACAAACCAGATCAGTTGTAAATTTATTTGTTTCGGTTCCTAATGTCCACCCCTAGCATGAACTACTTTATTTCTTATCAGTCTCCATATACTATCAGAAATTCTATTTTCATTCTTATGAAATGATCTTGAATGTCATCACTTTAGGCAGTCTAGCACATTCATTTAATTATTTTAACTTCAAAATGCCTTGTTAATTGGAACCCAATGGCATTCTGAATCACTAATACAATGCATATCTTCATAATCTGCAATGAGTGTTTCCTTCTGAAGTTGGTCCATGATGCATGTTTTTTTATTTGCTGATCATATATTCACTTGCTTTACTAACTTGTATGATTATGGTTTTGAATAATAATTTTACAGCGCTAACATTGTTCTCATTGTGGCTTCATCTGGACATTTATGCAAGTCAGCTGGCTATTTTATATCTGTAAATTCTGGACTCTCCTGCCAATTAATATAAGAGTTTCTGTGCAAATTGTGTAGTTTATTCGTGGTTATGCATTTAAAATAAATTTAGGACATTTTTGCTGAGGGTTTTGCTAATGTTGCAGTTTGGGCTCTTCTTAACTCCTTATGCCGTTGATCTTGATAGTATTTACGTATATGCCAAGTTATCTGGTTTTTTGTTCAGCTTTATTATTAAATTGAGGATGTGTTCAAATTCAAGAAATATTATATTTTTAGAGCATGATTGAATTATCCTTTGAGCATATATCTATGACTTGTACTTCCAGTTAAGGGTATTAAAATAAATCATAATATGCGAACACGATTCGTAAATTACATAAAATTAATAGATTATGGTTGAGTTTTAATGGATTTGTATCATGAATGAGTTGATCCATTTGTGATACGACTTGAAATGGATCGTGTAATATGTTGATATGCGAATCTATTATGCTCTTTTTAATTTTATGGGTTATGTTAACATGACACAATTCATTTATAATCCACATAATTTATGTGTAATATCAAAGTTAAAATAATCATTTGTATAAAATATATAAACATTTTTTATGTTTTTATATTTATTGAGAAGAATTTATATGATATTTATTTGAATTTTTTATGTGTTTGTGTTTGTTTATAAGAAAATTTTGAACTTTGGTATTGTATTAAATTTTATCTAAATTTTGTTATTAATATTTGCTTTGAATCTTGAAAATTATATGATTATGGATAGTGTTTCAATGGATTTGAGTAGAAATATAATTTTTTTGTTGTATAGATTAAATGGGTCATATTGGGTTCTAACACACATATGATCTAATTAAATAAACAGATTACATGTGTAATATACGTGTAATTCGTTTAAATTTCATATTGTATTAAAATTAAGATATTCCAACATAATTAATCACTGAGTCATGTTCATATTGACTCTAATCGTGTTATCTGAGTTAGTTGACACAACGTGAACATGACACTTCAACTGGTTTTGACACCTCCACTTCCAACAATAAATTTGGAAACGAATACTTTTGTATTTCATGGTAAGATAACATGTCTGTTCGGTGAAAATGAGTTTAGGTTTTATGTTGCACAAATGAAAAATAAAACTAGGGTGAACAATATGGTGTTATATACTTGTATTATATTATATTTTAATATTGTATTAGTATCAATTTTTTAATATGTAGATTATAATTTCATTAGTATGTATAGTTATTTATTGTTGCATTCTATTTTTATTTTAGATAAAATGATTATAAATAATTAATTAATTTTATATATAATTTAAAATTTTATATATCGGCACATAATGATACTTTATGTTATTATACAATTCACCCAAAATTGGTTAATTTGAGGTACATTTTTTATGAAATCTAAAAGCATTGTTAAATTTTAGTAGCCACTCGCTCAACTATTCAAATGATATGGAAAATATTTTTTGTGTTTAAAAAAAATTAAGTCATTTTTAGAGAATAAATTTTTTATTTTAAAAAATTTTTTGAAATTTTGATAAATTTAATCAAATGAAAAATAAATCGTATAAGTACATTAATTAGTGGATTTTTTTATCATTGGCAGAGGTAATTATAAATAAATTTGATTTAATCTTATTCATGAGTGAATTGGAAATCACTTATTAATTGATTTGATTGGCTCAATTTAGTATTTAAAGTAAATAAAATTTATTTAAAATTAAAATAATATTTTTAACATTTTTTTAATTTTTTTAAGATTGAAATTAAGAATGATAGACTCAAAATGATTTGATTATTTTATATTTTGATGTGATTACTTGATTTGACTTGATAACTCAGTTTGAAATTATTTAATTTGAAATTTTACTTAATTGATATGGCTGGTTTACTAGTCAATTATTTTTTTCATCAACACTTGTTATTGATAACCTCTGACCGTTATAGCAATTGTTAGCGACCAATAACAGGGGTAAGTAAAAATCGAACCAAATTAAAAAATCGACCGGACTAAATTGATTTAGTTTAATTCGGTTTGATTTTTTAATAAAATCAATTTAGTTTAGTTATAATTTTAAAAAAATTCAATTTTCAGTTTTTGGTTCAGTTTCTTAGATAAAAAATTGAATTAAGTGAATTTATTAATAAATCAAATTAATTTGAATCGATTCAGATTTAAAATACATATAATTTAATCAAGTCAAATCGAATTAAACTTTTATGGACTTGTTTTAGTTTATAGAAACAAATTTTGGCTTAATCGGTTCAGTTAATTTGATTTTTTCAAAAATTTTGGTTTCATTCAATTTTAAATATATAAAATTTAGTTTATTTAATTTTGATAAAATACCAAACTGAATTAACCGAATCGACTATTTGTTTACCTCTAACTAATAAGACTCATAATTTTTAGTTTTAAATATATTTTATAAGAATCATAAATATAAGATATTGATATGATCTAATACTCGAGTCAATTTAGATTAACTTAATTTGTTGATTGATTTAATTGATATAATTTAAATTATTTAAATAATTAAATTTTATTTAAAAATCAAAATGATATTTTTTTTTATTTGTAAAAAAATCAAAATTATTAGTCATCTACTTGATTTGAAATTCAAAATGCTCAAAATTTATTTTGCATTTTAGTTTGATAATCTTATTCAACTCCTAACTCGAAGTGAATTAACTAAACTAATAATTCAAAGTGATCTCTCTTAAAATAACTTAAGCTGAAATTGATTTGGTAAGAATTTGTTAAATCTAATTTGATTTGTTCACCTACTCTAATTATTAATCATTTTTTAATCAAAATTCATTATCGGTGATTGAAGGTCACTGTCAAAGGCTGGTCAATTGCTAAAGATAAATAGAACTCATAATTTCTGTTTTTAATATGTTTTTACATTAAATAATAAATAATATAAATATAAAATATTTATCTTAATTTTATAAAAAATAAAATTTTTATAATTTTTTAAGGATAAAATTTAGAGTAATAAACTCAAAATTATTTGATTATTTTATATTTTGATATGATTATTTGATTTGACTTGACAACTAGATTTGAAATTATTTAATTTGAAATTTTGCTCAATTGATATGATTGGTTTACTAGTCAATTTTTTTTTTTTCATCAACACTTGTTATTGATAACCAATGACAGGGATAGCAATTGTTAGAGACCAATAATAGGGGTGGGTAAAAATCAGACCGAATTAAAAAATTGATCCAACTAAATTGATTTAGTTTAATTCGGTTTGATTTTTTAATAAAATCAATTTAATTTGGTTATAATTTTAAAAAATTTCAATTTTCAGTTTTTTGTTCGCTTTTTAGATAAAAAATCGAATTAACCGAATTTATTAATAAATCTAATTAATTTGAATAGATTCAAATTTAAAATAAATATAATTTAATCAAATCGAATTAAATTTTTATAGATTTGGTTTAATTTATAAACAGAAATTAATTTAAAGTGATCTCTCTTAAAAGTGATCTCTCTTAAAAGTGAACTCATAATTCAAAATGATCACTCTTAAAATAATTTAAGTTGAAATTGATTTGGTAAGAATTTGTTAAATCCAATTTGATTTGTTCACCCACTCTAATTATTAATCATTTTTTTAATCAACATTCATTATCGGTGATTGAAGGTCACTGTCAAAGATTGATCATCGCTAGTCGATGACAATTGTTAAAAATAAATAAAACTCGTAACTTCTATTTTACGAATATGTTTTTACATTAAAATAATGAATAATAAATAATATAAATATAAAATATTTATCATAATTTTATAAAAAATAATATTTTAATAGATTTTAAATATTAAAAATATATTATATTTTTAAATAAATTATTTTCTATAAAACAATCAAGAGTTTTAAAGTGAGGAAATGGAAAATAAGAATGATGCTTGTAAACTGACTCAGTTCGATTGTTGACCCGTCACATGCCAGGCTTGCTTAACGGAGGAAAAGAAAATTATGATAATATGCATTTGTGATACACGAAAATTCTTGTAGGGAGTTATTTTCGCGTTTTAAAAATAACTTTTTTAGAAAATTTATTAAAATTTATTTAAAATATTTTAGATATATTTTTATAATTTTAAAAATTAAGAAATATATTTTTTTTCTACTATTAATTTTAATTATAAATTTTTTATTTAGATTTTGTTTATTAATATTTATTTTTAACTTTAAAAAATATATGATTATAGATAATATTTCAATTAATTTAAATAAAAATATAATATTTCTTTATTATAAATTTATATAGACTAAACGAGTCGTATCGAGTTTTATGATATTCATATGTATATGTGTGATCTAATTAACTAAATGAGTTATATGTATCGTGTTCATATGATT
Source organism: Omphalea diandra (assembly GCA_949677035.1). Lineage (NCBI taxonomy): Eukaryota > Viridiplantae > Streptophyta > Magnoliopsida > Malpighiales > Euphorbiaceae > Omphalea > Omphalea diandra. Next base: position 23,710 of record CATIWR010018380.1, on the reverse strand, counting down.
TATATAAATTTCGCGTCATATTAAGTCTGAAATATCATGATATTATTAATAAATAGATTATATTCGTGTTAATTTTAATCGAATTATTTGAGTAAATTGACTCGGTATGAAAACGATCACCAACTCATTTTTGACACCCGGAGTCTTTCGGTTCCAAAAGAAGGCTGCAGTGCCACAGACAATTGCCTCTTCACATGCTGTGCTAAGGGAACCTAAAACACTTTTCCGCTTCGCTATTGTCTTCTTTATCTTTTCTGGTTCTTTTAGGAGAAGGTTCAGCCTTCTTGGAAAACGTTAAAGGTTCGGTTTTAACCGAGGCAAAGCGATGAAACTGGACTGATGATGCACGAATTGGACAACATCTTGGTCGCTTTATTATTTGAATCAGTGCAATCAAATTCAGAAGAATGTTTTTTTTTTCTAATTTGCATGTTTTAATTTGGGATAAATTAAATTTTTATTAAAAATAAAAAGATAATTATGCAGTCTAAATAACGGTTTGGAAAAAAATTGAACATTTTTCAAGTCACTTAAAAAAAATTAGCGATGAAGGATAATTGAGGAAAATGAAAAAAAAAGTATATATCCTTCATTTAAAAATAAATATAAAAACATATTTTTGGAGAATAATAATAAAAATAATAATAATAATAATAATAATAATAGTATTATTAAATTAGACAATTTGGATTAGAAAGAAATTTACATTTAAAAAAAATAAATAAACATCAAAGAAGTTTGCAAATAAAGTTTCATAAAAAAAACTTTATAACTAAAAAGGATAAAATATCAAATAAATCTCTAAATTTATTTTAAAGTGATAATAAAGAACAAAATGAATTTTTTTCGTCAAATTTACTCTTTATCAAAATTATTTGTAATTTTGTATTATTTCGTCATAAAAGTTTTTTTTATCAAAATTACCTTCGATTTTGTATTATTTTATCATAAAGTCTAAAATATTAATTAAAAAATATATTGACTTAAAAACAATAAGTGAACGGAGCAAAAACTATTTTCATCATCTATCCACCCTCTTGATAGAGATAATTTTTCTTATGTTTTTACTTCTGCAATGACTCCTCGTCTTACTAGAATTTTTTGCAAGACAAATATTTGTATTTGTTTATTATTTTTTAAAAATATAATTTATAAATTGTAAATAAAAATTTTTAACAATATCTTTGCACATCATTATATTCATATTTAATTCATTTTTTCCTATATTTGTTACAATCAAATAAACGAGTAAAATTATTACTTTATGAAAATATCATTTTTTCGCATTCTATAATTAATAAAATTTTATTGTCAACTTGAAACTATGTTTTTGAGATTTAGAATTTTTAAAAAAATTATATTTTTACCTAAGTACATTTGAGTTTAATTCTCTTAAATTACATTTATAAAACACACATTTTCTTCAATTAGTATTTTTATGATAAAATAATATAAGATTATGAGTAATTTTGATAAAATAAAGACTTTATAATGAAATAATATAAGATAACGAGTAATTTTAATAAAATGATATAAATTTAAAAATAAATTTAATGAAAAATTAATTTTATTTTTTATTATCATTTTAAAATAAATTAATTTTATTTTTTATATTAACTGCAAATAAAGTATATGTACAAGAGCCATCTCGCAAAACAAACAGGTGGCCTGTTGCCTTTTACAAAACAAAAAAAAAAAAGAATGTAGGCTCTTTGGAAGGGTAAGTATGATGGACTGATGGTTCCCTTTCCGTTGAATATTTCCTCCTACTTTCCCTTCCTCATCCCTTCAAAGACTTTGCTCAAATTCCCTTCCCCCTTTGAAATCAACCAACCAAACAAAAATGGAAAATTCTACCCTCCGATCCGACCATTCCATCACCTACGACTCCCCTTACCCTCTCTACGCCCTCGCCTTCTCCCCTTCCCCTTCTCCTTCTCCTCTCCCGATCGCCCTCGGCAGTTTCATCGAAGACTACACCAACCGTGTTGACATTCTTTCGTTGGACACCGACTCCCTCTCCTTATCCTTCAAAACCCACCTGGATCACCCCTACCCTCCCACCAAACTCATGTTCCACCCGTCTCCCTCCTCCCCGGACCTCCTCGCCTCCTCCGGCGACTTCCTTCGCCTCTGGGACCTCCGCCTTGACAACTCCAACGAACCCCTCTCCATCCTCAACAACACCAAAACCAGCGAGTTCTGCGCTCCCTTAACTTCCTTCGACTGGAACCACATCGAGCCCAAGCGAATTGGGACTTCCAGCATCGACACGACATGTACTATTTGGGACGTCGAAAAGTGCGTCGTCGAAACGCAGCTTATTGCTCATGATAAAGAAGTGTACGACATCGCCTGGGGCGAAGCAAGGGTATTTTCATCAGTTTCCGCTGATGGGTCGGTTCGTATTTTCGATTTGAGAGATAAGGAACACTCTACTATCATATACGAAAGCCCGCATCCGGATACGCCCTTACTTAGGTTAGTGTGGAATAAGCAGGATTTGAGGTACATGGCCACTATATTGATGGACAGTAATAAGGTAGTGATATTGGATATTCGGTCCCCAACTATGCCTGTTGCGGAGTTGGATAGGCATAGAGCTAGTGTTAATGCTATTGCTTGGGCTCCACACAGCTCTAGGCACATTTGTTCTGCTGGAGACGACGCACAGGCTCTTATTTGGGACTTGCCTACTGTGGCTGGCCCCAACGGGATTGATCCTATGTCTGTCTATTTTGCACCTTCTGAAATTAACCAGCTTCAGTGGTCCTCTGCACTGCCTGATTGGGTTGCTATTGCCTTTTCCAATAAAATGCAGCTTTTGAAAGTTTGACCATGGTGTGCTAGCTTCGATGTTATTGGAGATTTACTGGTACTCTTAATTGTAGCTGATTTTGTGTGACTGAGTTTGATTCGTTCATCTTGGCTTAAATGCGGTGGTGTTTATTTTCTTGTTCAACTTCTGTCATGCTGGAAAGAAACAGCTAAATGCTCCTACCAAATTACCTGGGCTTATTTTGTGTTATGCCTACCCAAATCCTTGTTATTGTGGAGGATGTCAGCTAACAATGTTATGTTGCAATTCCATATTTCAATGTTGATTTACAACTCCAATTTGGAAATTTGGTCATTATTCTCATGTGCAACTATAGCAAATGATGTATTTAATCTCAGGATTGCATCAGTGCAATTGATGAGACTCATGTTCGTGTGAAAGTGTCTTCTAGTGAAGCACTTAAATATCGTGGGAGAAAAGATTTCTCATCACAAAATGTGTTGGTCGTATGCACATTTGACTTAAGATTTACTTGTTGACGGGATGGGAAGGTACTATATCAGATTCAAGAGTTTTAAAAAATGCATTATCTAGGGTAGTTTCTTTGAAAATTCCTCAAATTAATTATAATAGTACTCTAATTTAGAAATTGTATTACAACATTTGAATTATGTGAATCTAATAACATAGATGTTTATGTATAAGAAAATACTATCTTGTTGATGGTGGATACATGTTAAGGAGTATACTTATAACATTTTATAGAGGAGAACGATATCATTTGAAAAAGTACTCAAGGAATTCACTAAGAAATAAACGAGAATTGTTTAATCTTCAGCATATTTCTTTATGAAATGCAATCGAACGTGCATTTGGTGTAGTTAAGAAACGCTTTCGAATTATAGCAAGTACAACTAAACCAAATTATGGTGTCCGAACTCAAAATAAAATTATACTTATGTGTTGCATATTTCATAATTACTTGGTAGGAGCAGATCCAGGTCTTGATATTCTTGCTGAGGTTGACCAAGAGATTATGAATCAACAAGTAGAAGTTCCACGCGCTCGATTAGATAGTAGTGAAAATGCACGTAGTGGAGAAATTATTAGAGACACTATAGCAAGACATATGTGAGAAGATTATAACTCAAATATTTAGATATTTATATAGATACGTATTTTGACTTGCTTTATCTTTAAATTTTTGAACTTTGAAATTGTGATATATTTGTTATGTATATGACTAGAGCTTAATGAATATTTTCTTTTGCTCTTTTATTGTGTTGTGATATGTTATCAAAAGTTTGTGGCTACTCATATTTTGTCTTTTGTGTTATATTTTTCTTGTAGGATTTTAATTAAGATGTTGCGCAAATCTGAGAAAGATAAATGTGTTTGGACTCCTTTGATAGATGATGCCTTGATTGATGCTTATTTACACGAGTACATATTGGATAATTACGTAAGGGGTTCATTTACAACTTCTACATTCAACAACATTTTGTGTGAATTGAAGAAAAATTTTTCAGACAAACCACTTGACAAAACCAAAATTCAGAATCAAATGAAATTAATAAAAAAGAATTTTATAAGCTGTTATGATATTTTCAAAAATGACATGAGTGGATTTGGTTAGGGTCCTATATATGAGAAGTGGACTGCTGAACCTGAAGTATGACAACAACTCATTGAGGTTTGTATTCTCTTTCAATTTACAATTTTTTTTAGTACATAATGAATGTGAATGCTAACATGTTATATATATTTTTTTATTGCTATGGATAGGCTCATTCTAAAGTTGTTGAATGGAAGGACAAATCGATGCAAAATTATGAGAATTTAGTCCAACTATTTGGTAAGGATAGAGCTATTGGAATGCTCACTGAAACTGCTGCTGAAATTAGGCAAAAAGAGGTTGCAAATGTAGAGCAATCTTCCTCAATGAATACTATTGAAGACATTGATGCACTGCTTCGTAGAAATGAGATGGTGCTTGAAAATTTTAATACTTTTGGTGATGATGCTTGTAAAATGTCTCCACGTGATGTAAGATCACAAGAACAATATGAAACAACAACTTCTTCAAAGAAGAGGAAAAATAAAAAGTCACGTTTGGATGGTGAAGTATCAATGATGATGAAGGAGGGTCTTGATAATGTGGCTACTGCAATAGAAAAAATGTCATATGATTTTCTTACCATAAAAAAACTTTCGATTTCTGAGAGTGATGTATGGAAATTGTTGGAGGATATAGGAGTTGCTTTAGATGATATTGATGATGCTTACTTATTCCTTATTGAAGATCCTAGTAAGTTGAAGGCATTGCTTAGTTGTCTGATAGAGCGTCGAAATAGAATACTACAACAGATGATGAATGCTAGACCAAAGTACTAGTAAGTTTCAATATACTGAAAAAAAAAATTATTTTTGTTTTTCATTTGATTATAATACTATATGAGTTTCTGAAAAGGGAAGACATTAACTATTTATAACCTTAGGAAAAAGTTGGAGTTTGAGTTGTTTATGTTGGCTTGCTTTCCTTATAACTGCTTATTGTTTTACATTTACTTACATGTTTTTTTTTTTTTTTTTTCTTATTTTTTGCAAAGAAAAGTGGCTAGGAAGGAGAGAGCTGAAGCAAAACCCAAGATTTCTAAACCTTGGGAAAATGACTTCATTTTATTAATTATTCCTATTTTTTAAATTTTTGAATAGTTTGGCAACGATGACTTTATTTTAATTGTTATTACTTTTTGGAAACAATGATGTTAAGCTTTCAACTTCTAAATAGTTTGCACAATTAATACTTTTTTATAATGAAATTATGGGCTCTGAAAAATTGATAAGTATTTCCATGTATGATTAATTAATAACCTTTTATAAAATTTATAAAAGTTTTTTATGTTAATTGGTCTGCAAAATTATGGGATATGATGAAATTTACTTGATTAAAATAATTATTAAATATATAATTAATTTCTTAATTTTATTTTTATATAAATAAAGATAATAAATTTTATAAAATTATAAACAATTAAAAATATATATCCCTTTATTGAAAATTTTATAAATATATATTTTTTGAAAAAATTTATTTGATAGTACAAATATAATATGATTTATTGAAAATACGTATTATAAAAATATAAGATAAGTGGTAGAAAAAATATTTGGTTGAATTAGTATGTACAAAGGTATTTTTGGTAGATAAGAAGAAGATGCCCAACTATGAGCTTACGGCAGAGGATGGGAAGAGGTTGGCAAAGGAGTATAGTAAGGTGTTGAAGAGGAAGCATGGGGCTAGACAGACCACATAGAGTACCCTTTTGTGATTGAAGAAGGAGGCTATCGAGGCTTTGCCTTGATGGGAAGTTAAGCTGCTTTGGTTCTAGATTTGACACCTTTTTTCGGGAAGTTGAAATTTTGTTGGATTTGTGATTGTTATTAATGTAATGTTGGTTATTAGATAGGGAATTTGCAGTTTTGGGACAATCTCTTTTTTTTTTCCAGTTAGTTTAGGGGTTGATAAGGTAGTTTGTTGTTTTCAGATCAATATTTTTGTAGAATAGGTCACAAAAAAAAAAAAAAGGTTTAGAATTAATCGCATTTTTTAATTCTATTACAATCTTATTTCATAATAATAAAATATATATGTATATTGTGTTTACTTTGTAAAAATATTTTATGTTTAACTTCTTTAATTTCCTATTTAGTTGGGTTTTTAAATTTTTAATTCATCTAATCATATTTAAAATTAATTTTTATTCTTAATTAAAAAAATTTTACTTTCAAACTATTTATATTTAATTTTAATCAAAAATTAAAAAAATTAATTGTTTGCATTTTTTGTGAATAAAAATAATTTATAATTTTGGAATAATAAAAATAAATTTCTATTTTAATATTAAAAATTTGATAAATGAAAAATAAAAGAAAATTATATTTGTATGCATAAGGGTATTTTTGTTAATTTTTAAGTTAACATTCTATTTCATTTCATTGCAAACAAATAAAATTAATCTCAAACCATTTATTTTCATTCCTACCATCCCAAACACAAATATAATTTAACGCTTTTTTTTCAAACCAAACTCATATATTTCATTTCATTAATAACTTTTTCAATCCTTTATAAATCATTCATCCAAACATAGTGTTAGAAATTTAGTCTCTTTTTCTTTTTTTCCGGTGGTTGTATTTTTAAGTACTGAAAAGAGAATTCATGCTTAATTTCTCTAAGGTCTGTGTTCTGTAAAGACTTGTGATAGGTGTTGCTCGGGGTGAGTGAAAATTAAGTCATCTATGGAGCATTTATCTGTTTTATTTTTTAAACATTAAATATAAAATTTATTTACTTTGACTATTACTTTTTATATCTTTTTTTAATTTTATATTTTTTATTGTCTTTCTATGTCTTCAGTACTCGGATGTGGCATGATGGTATCAGTACGTATATTAAAATCAGTGTTTTGAACATTGGACTAGACGGGTTAGTTGAATCGACAAAATTGAAAATTGGACCAGTGACCGGTTCAATTAGGTCTAGTTTGATTTTCAATATAATTTTTATATTTTTAATTATTTTAAATGTATTTACATATATTTTAAATATTTTTTGAATTTGTTATTATTTAACTATTTTAACCAAACTCTCGCGAACTAGTAAGCTGATTGATTCATTGATTGATCCAATTTTAAAAATATAGATTAAAACATGTTCAACTTTATATTTTATATATATAATTTCTTTACTTTCATTATAAGATTTTTTATTTTTATTTATTTTTTGTACATTGTTAAGTATAAAAAAAAAAAGACAATCAAACGTCATCATCTTACTCGAAATTGTACTACAAATTAATCGATCTATAAATGAAACTAAAAGCTGGTGGTTAATATCTTTAAGCACTTTTACTTTGGTAGAACTTTAAATGAAACTGTTGTAGCCTTTTGCTAAAATGGTGTTGAATATCTACAAGCAAACACAAAAATTTTTTACTTTTTAAGAAGTTAAATTTTCTTAATCAATTTTCTTCAAAATAAAACAAGACCTAAAGGTTTATGATTGATGATTACTAAATATAAAGTTGACTAATTATTCTATTAATTTCATTTTGTATCCTTTGTTATTGCTTGATGCTCCAATTAATAAAGTTTCTCAAAGATACTAATTTTTCACTTTCCTCAGTCAAGCATTGTGCCACCAACTGCTTTTCACTTTCTTCACTAACTTTTTGGTTAGTTTTGACTAATGAATTATTGGCATGTGCATTTTTAATTTATGGGTCCCAAAATCTTTGTTCGTCTTTCCTCCATATCCTCTTACGTTCTAATGTTGATACTTGAGTTGTATCAATTGTTTGATTGATGATTTGTAAAAACATAAAGGTTAGACTTAGTAGAAGATTGATAAGAGTTTATTAATGGTGATCAAATAGCTTGATACATATGAAGAGAATGGATTAGAAATCGAGAATAGTATGATGACAAGGAAAAATAAAGATGACAATTATTTTAAATGATTGAATATTATCTATTGAGATAGAGTTTAAATATTCATCACCTTTATATTTTTTGTTTTTATGAGTTATTAAAGAATGCTAGATTTGCAAAGTTATAAGCATGTCACAACTAAAATACTTAATCTATATAAGTCATTTAAACTATATAAATCCTAAAAGAATACTAAGATTCAATATATTAACTTAATACAAGAGAAATTAGATAACATTTCAATAATAGACAAAAGTTCTAAAAATAAACTAAGGAGTCTATACAAAGCAATCAATGAAATAATTCAAACTACAAAAAAGTAGTAAACCTAAGAGAATAGAATTGGGCATTACCCAAAAAATGTCAAAGAAATAGAATAACAAATTTTTTAGAAGAACTAGGCTAAGTTGCATATATCTAATAATCTAAAAAAATAGATAACAAAAAGATAAAATATTATTTGAGCTATGCTCAGCACAAAACAAAATAGAAATAGACAAATATTCAAATAATTTCACAATTACTTTATAGTTCTAAACATTTTAATGATATAAATAATTGAAACAACATTTGCTTATTCAAACTAATAAAATATTTCAAGGCAAAGGTTCTCTTTTTTTTAGACTTTTAGGGTTTCACCTCTTTAATATACTAGGATTCTACCTTTTGGTTGTGCAAGGTTTTTGTGTCTCTCTTTCCTATTTTTTACCTTTTCTTTAGTAGATTTATGCCCCATATCCTCCTATCATAAGTTTTCTCTCTTCCCATATATTTTCTATTTGAATACTTATTTTCTATATTATTCCTTTTGTTTATTTTTCCATGTCAAGCTGTTAATATCGTCCTTTTCTATCCTATCCCTTTCACTATTTTATTATTCACTTTTCTTATAATAATTTTAATTTTTTAAGGGGAGAGTATATGGTTTTTAGGGTTTCCTTGGTTTCCTCCTTAGTTTTTAGGTTTTAGCATCCCTTTTCTGATTTTTCTCACTTTAATCATTTTTGTATTTTGTTGGTTTTCTTTTATTTTTGGTTTGTAAGTGACCAAGCATGTTAGAAAGGAATAATGGGACTAGGTTCTTTTAAACTATATTAAGGGTTATAGATCGTACGAATTATGAGGCTGATGTCTTAAAAGTCCCTATTAAAATATTTGATTCCATTAAGAATGAAGCCCTTCTCAGTCTAACAAGCAAATTATGGACAAAAAAAAGGCCTTTTAAACAATTTACTCTAACATACACCATAAAATGATCTTAAAAACCCAATTATGGTATGAAAGCAAAGGAGTAGGAAGATGACATCTTATTTTAATTCAATCAATCACAGAATTAGGGTTTAATTAATGAGTCGTGACATTTTAAGAATTTAATTTTTATGTTCAAAAGTTGTTTGAGCATGAGTGGCCTCTAGAAGTGTTGATGTTTCATGCCATACTATAGTGTATAAATAGACAATTTGCCAAATTTTTGGCAAAGAAGATAGTTGTGTTGAAAGTCTTTAACTTAGATGATGATATTGGGTTTGGAAAGTTTATAGGATTCAAAGCTAAGATAGATTGTAGGAAGTCACTTTAGAAAGTTATAACATTGTATCTATTAGACAATCCTATGTGGATTTCTTTGAAATATGAGTCACTTCTTACTTTTTAATATTGTTGTGTAGGGTTTGGACATACTATAAGATATTATTATTATTAACTTATAAAAACTATATTTTTAGGCCTTAAGATGTAAGGCCTACTGATGTCTATTGATTTTTCCCTCTTTTTTTCTTATTTTTCTTTTCCTTTTTGTCTTCTCTTCCTTTCCTTCTACTTTTTTATTTTTTTTCTTTTTTCTTCTTCTTCTTCCTTTTTTCTTATTTTCTTTTTTATTTCTTTTCGTTTCTTTTTCTTTTTTTCTCTTTCTTCTTCTTTTCTTTTCTTTTTCTACTGTGTTGTCTATACATATAAAGTAATTATGTATACAAACAATTAAAAGAAAATACGAAGAGAAACCAGGATAAAATTAGAAAAGATAAAAAGTGTCTTTTAATTGTCTATACAGACAACCTAGGCCTATATACCCACATTTGACAAAAAATATGTCATTTTCATCCTTTTTCCAAGTTTTATGTTTTTCTCTCCTCCTTGCCTCAAGTTGTGTGTTTTTCTCTCCTTCTTCCCTCTCAACTCTCTATAACATTTTAGGCTTTCCTATTTTAGTCTTTTGACAGGATGGCCCATGATGATGCTTCCATGCTAGACTTCCATGATGTTGCTTCTAACTTCCCCAAGGATGACTACTCTCCTATTGATGAGTTGGCGGCTTTGATCACTAATTATGGTTTGTGTCTACCTCTCCCTTGAGGTACATGCACCCTAAGAACTTTCTTAAAGATTTGGAGTTGGGGCTTTTGTTTTCACTAGTGTATAATCCTCTATCACACTTGTTTGGCACCATTTCAAGTAAGTTAGGTTCCCCTTTTCTTTTTATTTGTTCATTATTGCCCTTGTCAATTTATTTTTGATCCCCTATATTTGCATGCAAACTCTTAGGTTAGTTTTAAAAATAGACTTAGCTTGTAGAATACATATTTGTAGGCTTTTGAGATGCTTGTAACTCTTAAAATTGTCCAATTTTGTGATATCATTGTGCATTTATGATTGTGCAATGATGAGCTTTTGGTAAGTTACGAATGAATGAATAAAAATAATAATCAAATTCCAATAGCATAATCAAATAATTAATTATCTATCACAACCCACCTTCCCGTAAAATAAATTAGGTCCTAAAATATACAATTGATGTTTGTGTGAGATTTATTGCTAGAAATAGATTATATGGATGTAAAATAATTTTAGACGAATTATCAATGGAGGAATTAGAGCTAATTACATATTATATGAGATTAATTATTTTTTTAGACTAAATTGAGCAAATATGAAAAGTTTGAGGATATTTAGAGATAATTAATAAAGATTTATCAATGTTTATTATTATAATTTATACTATTATGATGAAATGGAATTAATGATGTTAAATGACGATGTAATTTAGTAAATGGAATAAATTGGTAATTTTAGAAAGTTTGAGAACTTAGAGGATTAAGATGTTCAACCAGGAATTAATGATAGTTATGCATACATATGAATGTTAAAATGGTTAATCAAGAGGTTTTATATGGGGCCTTTTTGTCAATAATAAATTACTTTATTCATAAAATATGTTCTACGAATGAGTTTAGACAACTCTTCATATTTTTAGTATTTTATTATATTAAAATAGATTTATTTATGTATATGTTTAGGTTTTTGTGATGCTAAGGATCAGAGATAGATAAAGAGTTATGCAATTAAGGATTATCAATACCAAGTGAGGGGTTTTATCATGGCTTTTAATGTTCATTGTATACATGCACCATAATTTTATATAATTTTATATATTTAGGCCATAATAGGCCAAATTATGTTAATATGAAAATCATATGCATCTTATGGATGAAATGAAATGTTATTACATAAATGCTATGTTTAAATGACATGTGATGTAAGGATAGTTTAGGGAAGAAGTGGAAATCCAAAAAGTCATAACTAGCTATGCAAGGTTTGAGACTTGTATGATATTAATGATATATTATGCATGCATAACATAACTGGTGAGGAAACTTTCTCATGTAGGAGAAAGACATTGTTGGTGAGGCAACTTTCCCCTGACTGTACAACTGGTGAGACAACTCTTTTATCCATATGTGTAATGATATGTTATATGATTGATGTATGCAAATATTATGCCATATAAATAGAAACATATTCATGTTATGACATAAGAGCATGCATAATGGACATATAAAATTTCTCACTAAGTTTCCCATAAGGAGCTTATCCCCTTTCACTCGCAGACTATTTTGTAGGTTATATAAAGAAGATGTTAGCATGGGTAAGAGCTAAAATAATTTAGTTAAGCATTATGTATATGTTAAGGCACTACACTGATTTCTCATAGTTGCATAAGTGATTATGTGCAAATGCCATTAAGGATTATATATGTGATTAAGAAATATGATTATTATGTATTTATATTTTTAGTTGTCTTCAGAATGTCATTAAGTATGTTATGAAATATCTAGTATAAGTTTATATATGTGAGAGTTAAATGCTAATGATTATGATATATGATATGTTGATCAGATAATATGTGAAAGGGTCATATATTAATGATTATAACGTATAAAGAAAATAAGGCTAGAATGAAGTGAATTTAAGTTTAAACATCTTAATTCTAAGGATTGTTTACGAGAGTTTATTATATATATATGATTTATGCTATGAAAGAAAAGTAAATAGAGTAAAAGAAGAAAAAAAAAAGAAAAGAAATATGATGTTTAAGAAAATATATAATCCATAACTCTCATTAGCTTATTCTTTAGAATTTAAGGTGATGTTAATGTAAGTTTCAAAATTTTAATATTAGAGTGAAGTAGCAAAAAGTTATGATGGGTCTTCCCGCAAGCTAAATTAAGTTTGCTACGGGTTATGGAAGCCTTCCCATTCCTTAGCACTAGCATAACATTAAATCCAAATAGTAACATTATCATTAAGATGTAATAAAAGTACAAGGATAGACTTATACAAGTGTTAATGTAAGGGTTTATTTGATTTTATCATGATCTTGCAAGACAAACACTGCTCTCAAGAGTTCATATGAGTCAAGCGATGTTTGATTTTACTGGCCAACATATAAAATGTGATTCATATGATCTTATTTGATCAATAACATTTGCCATAATAATATACATCAATCCCTTTGTCAAGTGATTTGTAAGTGTTTGACAAGTTGGTCAAATATACTTTTAATTTCATATGTAAGTGTTCATTCACAATGGTATATCATGTAATCATTAAAATTATGTAATTTGCACTTGACTTATATTCACATATACATATCACAATTTAATCATATACCTCATACTCATCTTTAATGTCAAAAACGTTTATAAATTGGTTTGAACCTTCCTCTTAGGCTCTCTCAAGGTGTAGAGGTCCTAACATGTAACATATATAGACACACACACACACACATGATGTTCAAATACTTACCTTTATTGTTCTTATATGACAATCTAACCTTACTATGGTCTTACTATAATAACTCTAGTTACATTTATCAAAATGAGTTGAATCTTTTTTTTCTAATTAAACTAGACATGAGGATATAACATAGTCAAATATAAGTCAATATAGGTCCTATAATAAATATGATAAATTTTTAAAGTTTGCCTCATTTCTATATATTTTGATTATATCTCAAAACATTTGCATAACTAATTTATCAACAACAAAAAAACACATAAAGTAACAATTTTGCACTTTGTCTAATTCATTCTGTAAACTTATCAAAAAAAAAAAAAAAGGAATAGCCTTAGAATGAGCAATTTTTAGCAGGTTCAGAATCAATCTTAATCAAGGAACAATATCTCTTTATACACAACTTATTCAGCAAAACTATTTTACGAACATTTATATGAGGTATAACTCTATAGTTTTCATTATTTGCACTTTAAATAAAAATGAATCTCTATAAATGAATTGTTTTGAGATATATTGTCATTATTTATTTTTCTTTTAAATTCAATTGTAAATTTAATTATATTATATTTTCTCTTTTACTTATAAATTTAATTCTATCTTTACTTTTAAATTTTAAAAATATCATTTGTGCCTTAAAATTATAAATTTGCCTTAGAATTATAAATTTAATTGTAATTTCTACTTTTAAATTTAATTTTAAAGGGGCTAAATTTTAAAATGTAATAATGCCAAATGTCATGATATGAAATGTATAAAATGATAGAATGTTGAGAAAATCTTCTCTTATACACACACATATATATCATAAATATTATTAATTATTAAAATAAAAATTAATCAACTATAAATAAATTCTTTTTGAACTATTAAAATTAATTATTTGAAATTAATCATTTTATCATCATCTGTTTTATTTATAAATTTAATTATATCTTTTTAAAATTTTTAAAAATCATTGGTGCATTAAAATTATATATGCAATTATAAATTTTATTTTAAAATATAATCATACCAAATGTTATGATATGAAATTTGCCAAATGGAAAAATGCTAAGAAAATCTTCTCTCATATATATATATATATATATATATATATATATATATATATTAGATGTTTAGATTAGTATGAGCCGCATTATAAAAAAAAAAAATCCACACAGGTAACAAAACCTAGTCCAGCCCAGCCCACATAATAATTAGGGTTTTCAGTTTTGATTTCGATGCCCCAAAATCGTAACCCGAGGACGTTCCTCTTCTGCTCTCTCTTCTTTTTACTTCTCTTCGTTTTCTCGGCAGCCAATCAGGAGAGAGAGAGTCAGTACCCTTCCGACTTCGCACTTGTTCCTTCCCGCAACTCCATAGGTAACAAAAATCTAACGTGAATACTGTAGTTTCTGTCCCTTTCCTTCACTTTCTCGGTAACCAAACAGAGCATAAACAGCGGTATTATTATAACTGAATGAAACTACCATAATGTATTAATATGTTTTATAAATTTGGTTTGGTCAGTGAGATGGGGACAAAGTCCAAGAAAGCGTTGAAGAAGAATTTTCAGAAGATTTCTGCGTCTCAGTCATCTAATGAGAAAAAAAGATACAGCTGATTTCTTGGTGGGTTTTATTATTGATTTAATCCTGAAATTCCCGTCCCGTTTCTATTATCAAATTTGTACTCATTTGTGTATTTAATTTTGCTATGCTTTTGATTTATTTGTGTTTTAAAGCCATTAGAAGGTGGACCTGGAAGCAAGATACCTGTACAAAAAGAGCTGAAAAATACTGCTACCGTGTTATATATCGGTCGGATACCGCATGGGTTCTATGAGAACGAAATGCACGGTAGCTTTATGTTATTATAATTGTCTTTATTTATTTAGTCTAGGAAAAATTCTTGCTTTCAAAATTGATGCAGCTATTCAATTATGCTAATTAGTATTGTGCTGCAGCGTACTTTTCCCAATTTGGTACAATCAAGAGATTGAGAATTGCAAGGAATAAAAAGGTTTGGGAGCTTTTATTTAACTTATTTTCATGTCATGGGAATCTGTATTGTTTTGTATGTTTATGATTAGACAGGCACGCGTGCATGCACACACATACACTTGCATAGATGTATCCACTTACATATATTCATGCTTGTTGTTTTTGGGAAAAGGTATTGCATTGAGTTTCATGCATACTTTGTGGGTAGGAAATGTATGTCTTGGATCTTTTCTTGTTTGGTTGATTATTAACTTTTGAATATCAACAAAAGAAATGGCTGTACTAGTGTATTCTTATGTTTATTTCTTTGGAACGAAATGTTGGATTTTGTGAAAGTTTTCTACTTAATTTTAGGGTAAGAAATCAATTTTTTGCCCGACTGGTTTATATGGTGGTTAGAATTGTGCAGACTGTGATTAAATGAGCAATTAATTTATGTTGATAGGAAATCTAAACAATTTCAGTTGTATTTCTGCAGAAATTACTGTCATTCATTGCATTTTGCAACATTCTTTTCTAGCAGTGATTAAAAAGAAAGAGGGCTTCTTATTTACAGTTGCAGGAGAACTCTAAGTTTGGGTTTCTCTATTGTCTTATGTTTGGCATTGCATTTTGCAACATTCTTTGAAATCCCGCTGAGTTATATCTTGGACATCAGAGTATTGTTTGCTTTATAGGTTCGGGAACCCTATTTATAAATTCTAAGAAAGTTTTATGTAAATCACAAATACAGGTAGCATGTTTCTGCATCATGGGAAAAAAGATATAAGCCCTTGTAATCTCATGTTGCTTAGATAAAAGGGCCTTATAAGTGATTGGTTATAAAAGAGTAGCAGTTTTTTACCCGACCTAAACCCACCCGAAAGAAATTGACCTAAACCTGGCTCGACTTGGAAGGAAACCCGAAATAAACTCAAAAATTTTTGGGCCAAACCCGATCCGAATCCAACCTATGGTCAATCTGAATAGACCCAATCTTAACCCAACTTGCATATATACCCGAATAACCTGATTTAAAAATTAAAAAATATCTTTTTATTTTCAATTCTATATAAATTTAATCTAATTATTTGTTTTCATTACGTGTAGTCAGTTGCTTAAAAAAATAAATTACATTTAATTTATTAGGCATTTAAATCAAAATAAAAAATTTTAATCAAGTCATGTTTATGCAAAATCAACCTGATTAAAAATGGTTTTTTTTTTTAAGAAAATGATTTTTTTTTACAAATTATGAGAAAATATTACATTAAATAATAGAGAATCTAGATAGTTAATTTCAAAATATATTTTAAAAAATGAATAACAAATGACTTGTTCTGACTCGTGGGTTGACCCGAATAACCTGATTCAAATTATTAAGATATTTGAAATTTAAAATATTTTTTTTATTTTCAGTTCTATATAAACTTAATTCAATTGCTCATTTCATTATGTATAATCATTTGCTTAAAAAATAAATTATATTTAATTTTATTAAACATTTAAACAAAAACACAATTAAATCAAAATTTTTTTATATAAAATCTATCTAGCTAAAAATTAATTTTAGTTTTTATTACTTTTGCGACATTTTTTAGGTAGATAGATTTTACATAAACAAAATATAATTTGGATTGGATAGGGTCATTTGTTAAAATATATTTTTAAAGCAGCACCAGAAATATTAACAAATTTTCAAATATATTTTAAAAAAATGAATAACAAATGACTACCTGATCCAAAATATTATTTTTGAGGGTAAATCTGAAACCCAAGTGACCAGAGCTGAAACCAAAAAAAAAAAGAAAAAAAAGACCAGACCCGAAATGACCGATCCGTTCCATCCCGTTCGCCACTTCTAGTTATTGAGGAAGTCATAAGTAACTTAGGGTGATAAATCTTTGGTGAAACCTAAATATTATTGTGCACTTGAAGTCATATTCCTACCTATCATCATGATACTGTAATATTAGTAAATTACTATACACAATTGAATACGTTGCACTACTTCTGCACCACATAGGCTTTAGATGAAATATAAGAAAGAATATAAATTTTTTCTGGATATGAAGACCCTAACAGGCATTCATAATCAATATAATCATTTTTCATAGTATACTCCCTGTTATGGTGTAGCTGTCGGTCAGGATACTTAGCAGTTAAGGTGGGTTTTCATGCATCTACCTTAAGACCTTGGGACTATGCTGCATCGTTAGCACCTCTTGGGCCTAATGCTGTCAGTATGTAGTTTGTTTATTAAGGATTGGTACCTCAGGACTATGCTGCATCGTTGGTACCTCTTGGGCCTAATGCTGTCAGTCTGTGTTTTGCTTATTAAGTATTGGTTTAGTTTAGCTGTTTAGAGTAGTTGATAGTTGGTAGTTGTTAGCTGATTGATATTAAGTGTTTGATAAAATTAGTGTTGTTATTGCTGTTAGATGGTTAATTACTGATCTAGCATTTCAAAATTTAAACTTTATGAATAATTGCTGTTAAGCGGTTCCTAATAGCTAGCAGCTCCTAAAGCAGTACTTAGCTAAACAGGAGTTGAATAGTTTCTTGGGATGAAATCTAATAGTTTCCCCATAAAAGTTTTTAAAAACACCTGGTAATAATTTATTCTGTTTTCTTGATTCAAATCATACTATTGCATGTGTGGTGTGTTTGCCTTCTGTTTTCTGGGTCCTATATGTGGCTTTTGTTTCTTAGAAACTAATATAGATCTTTTTAACTTCTGAGAAACTAGATTTTGCCTGTTTTAGTATAGCTACGACCTAGCAAGTCTCTCCTATTAGTAAACAAACATGGCTCCTGAAAACCCAACGTTTTTGAAGTAGGGGAAAGTGAATGACAAACCTTGGATAATATCTCATAAGATTATCAATGCTCACTTGACATCGTTAAGGAGTCCCAAAATCACTAGGTAAAAAACCTGTGTAGTTTTAATATTTTGTGACCCCAATTATGTTTATATTGTGCTTTTGTTCCATTTTATATAATATAACCATTGGTATGTTGTTTCACAGACTGGAAAATCAAAGCATTATGGATTTATTGAATTTGAAGATTCTGAGGTAAAACTCACTACAGTAGTATTTGATGTCAAGCGTTTGTAGTATGTCATATTTGTTTCATCCAACATAATTATTTTGCTGATTGCAGGTGGCAGAAGTTGTAGCTGATTGTATGCATAATTATCTGTTGTTTGAGCATCTCTTGCAAGTCCATCTTATCCCCCGAGAGCGTGTTCATCCAAAATTGTAATGAACATATACTCTTGAACATCTTTGCGTTTGCATGTCCAATAGTTGATATAGGATCTTTGAAGTATGAATCCAGTTTTTGCTAATGAGCTGGTGGAGTGCTTTGAATAATTAATTTTCTGTCTTATTTCTAATATAGTTCTTGGACCACTAGTAGCCTAGATGAACCATTGTGTTTTAGATGGAAACGTTCTGAGATTTGGAAAGCTGATAACGTTGATGAAACCTAATGTTCTTGCATAGTTACTTTATGAGATCATACATAATCATCTAATTTTTTGTAGCAACAAGACCAAATTGATGTTTTTTCCCATTTTTAAATTCATAATACATTAAGGTGAAAGTTCTAGTTTTAAAATGCCTAAAATATTATTAGGGCATTTTTGAAGTTTGATGCTCCAGGTGGATAAAGTTATTTGGCACCCAGGCTCCATTCAAATGAGTTGATTTTTTTTTTTTAATTACTGTGTAATGCTGAATATAGGCTGGAAGGAATGAGTCGTTAATTATAAATACAAACTTAAATAGATCATATTTCATTTCCCTTATTACTGAATTTTGTACTATGACATTCTAACGTTCTCTATATGTCCTCCCCAACCCCACTCCAACCCCCCCCTTCTCTCTTCTTCTCTTTCTTTTACATAGGTGGAAAGCTTTTAACTATCGATACAAACAATTGGATCGAGTTCAAATTGAACAAAAACGGCAAAACAAGGTATCCAATGTGGATAAAAAGCAATAATCCTGTATATTATAATTTTGATGTTTGTGAGAAAAAAGAGAAGGCTTTTGATTTTACTAAATAAATGTCCTATGATATGGTTGCTCAGGATAGAACACTTGAAGAGCACAGGAAGTTGGTAGAAAAGATCTTGAAGAGGGATCAGAAGCGGCGAAAAAGGATAGAAGCTGCTGGTCTTAATTACGAGTGCCCAGAAATTGTAAGAAATGTTGGGTTTATTTTAATGGTCTTTTAACATAAATCATAAGAACTAAGGCAAATTAAATTCAGTTATTGTTTTGCTGATATCAGGATAAAGCCAGTATGAAGTTTAGATTTCATTGGTTTATTATATTGTAAAAACATGGGCAATTGCGCAAGAAATAGGTGCATGCATGGAACTTTCTACAGCACAGCTGTATTGCGATTTTGCAGACACTCCTAACCTCATTAAAATCTTGTGAAATTATTTGTGATCACTTATGTAGGCTGATTCTCTAAGAATTACAGTAATGGAACAGTCAATTCATTACTTGATGAGTTTATCATTTTGTTCATAGTTATTAAAGGCGCAAGGCACACTAAGGGATCCTAGAGCCTAGGTGCAAATGCGCACCTGAGTGATATGAGGTTCAAAAATAAAAAATTTTATCATTAGACTACTAGCAAGGTGATATAATATTATAACTATTAATATTCAATACACATTAAGTAATAACAATAAAAAAAATACATACACAAAGAAAAATAAAATTTAATAAAAGTTTCAAATCTTAAACACATGAGGCTCCTAAGTTTCCTAAGATTATTTCTCCTTCTTCTTCTGTATGTCCGCAACTACTTCTTCTTCCTGTTTTTTTTTTTGCCGGATCAGAGTTTCTTCCTCTTCTGTTTTTTCTGCAATTTTCTTCTTCTTCTTCTATTTTTTTGGCTGAAGCAAATCCCTTTCTTGCTCTAATTTTCTGTTTTTTTTTTTTTTTTTTGCTTGTTTACTGCTGGAGCATATTTATTGTTTCTTTTCTTCTGTTTTTTCTTGGAATAATCAGGTGCGGTAAAAGTGTTTTTTAATTTTTAATCAATGGTTCAAATTTACTCTCATAAAACAAAAAAAAACTATGTAAAGATCGTCACAAAGGCAGGCCTTTAGAGCGCAAAGGCTGGCACCTGGTGCGCCTTGCTTGAGGCGCGCCTTTAACAACTATGATTATTTTGTATTTACTTTGGTCTTGTTTGTGCTGGTGACAGATGCTTTTATTTTATATTTACTTTGGTCTTGTTTGTACTGGTGACATGCTTGCAATTTGGTGCAAGTTCATTATATTTCTGACATTTATTTGGCAGCACATTATGTCATAAAACAAATTGATCTTCCTTTGATTGCTTTTGCACTGTAACTGAAGCATTTTGTCCCATTTCTATTGTTTTGTAGGTGGGTGACATCCAATCTGCTCCAAAAAGGATCAAGTTTGATGAAGATTAGACCTCTGGATAAAAAATTAATATTTTTTATAGTGTGCAATAACCTTTTCTCGTTTAATTCAGTCAGAAAATGAGAGATGCTTTATCTTTTCCGCTGGATCATCAACAGGACAAGAAATTGTTGAGAATTTTCACTAAGATCATAATAGGCAGCAGAAATGTAGGAGCGAGCATGCTCATATTAAGCTTATCTTTGTTACTTTTTGTTCAATTTTGTAAGGATTACTGGCAGTATAATGTAACTTGTAGATTGTTGGCATGTCTAGATATGAAGAAAATGCTAAGTGTGCTTTTCGTACTCCCCCTCCCCTTTTTTTGCTGTAGTGACAAAATAAAAAATTCCTTTTGAGTATGTTATGAAATAGTATATTATTCCATTATAATTTTGTGTTGCTACGCATTTATGCATATACTGTGTGCACGGTTCCATGCAGTTGCCAATCTGGTTGGTCAAAGAATCACAAATTGTGCATTGAGGCAATAACTTGGAAGTGAATCAGTTGTCTACATTATTCAAGACAAATAACTTGTGGACAGGGTCAAAAGTATTGAGACTTGGTGATTAAGCTTCGAGATCTTCAGGTTCCAGTTGATAACAACCACAATTTAACTAAGCTCTAAACAATTTTGCTGAAGATGAGCTCATTGCTCATTAACATTTCAAGTCTTTGACTCCTCAGAGCTATTTAGGTACTAAACGATCCTAACTGGGAGGTGTGTAAAATCTCCAGCCAGGCTTATTCAGTAAATTGATGACATGGAGTACATGATTTGAATGTCTCTCCTGTCAGTCTCGCAGGAATGAATAAAAGCGACCAGACAATGGCTGATGATAACTTTGGACTGATGCTTCTCACTTATGATCAACTTTTTTAAACCAAATTCACAGCATCGCATAGCAGATCCTACATGGACAAGATTCAAAACCTCTCACCCATGATCATAATATAAAATTATCAGTTGGTACACTAAGAAAACTGCAAATTCAGCTGAACTAAGAAAGCCACGCAATTTACCCTTCGTTGTATAAAAAATCATTTCTGTTCCTGTTTGGTTATAAGTCCAGCACACTAACAACTGTAACTTGTTGAAACAACCCATCTCAGAATAGAACTATTTCAGTTTGTGGCTATGTAAATCTAAATTATCGGTATCTGAACATAGAAATTTTTTACATGGTTATCCAAGTAGTTAAGTACATAGCCTTATCGACAAACCTCTACTGTTAATGCTTGATCACAAGGGATTATTTTGATGACCAGTGAACTCTCTAGTTCAAACATTATAGTTTAATTTTTTTACAAAAAAAAAACTGATGGGTTATAATAGCTGAAAACTTATAAAAGAGCCTAACATACAATTGAAATTACATAAATATCTGTATAAAAAAATGTACAAAAATTCCACCGGACAAAGATTTGGTACAAAAGGCAACCGTCACTCCTTTTGTTTTGGTAATATAATAAGTAACAACACTAAAGAAGTGTAATAAGAACGAAAATAAGAAGAGCAGCAATGAAAGAATACTTGAGAGCAGCGACAAGAATGGACACAGAGACAAGAAACAGCTGCCACAGAACTTGAACACTCGCCCAGGTGAGCAATCCAGTCAATCCAACGGCTATGATGTTGTCAGGATCTGGGTCTAACAGCAGATCACGCCACTTGATATTGAACAATGGGGATCGATCTTTCTTAAGATCATCACCGTCACCGCTGCCGCCGTCACCATTAGCAGTAAACCCATTAAGCTTTTCTTGTTTATGTTCCTCAGGTTCTGGGGAACTGTTGTTGTTGTTGTTTCGCACAAAGAAAAGAAATCTTGATTGGGTTTTGGCGATTTGGAAACGAATTTGCAGAGGAACGGAAGGGAAAGAGATATTGGGTCTTGAAATAGAGGACATTGCAGGTGGTGATGAGAGAAATTTGAACCCTAACATGTTTTTTTTCTCTTTTTTTTTTTTTTTTTTTACTTTTATTTTTGAAATCGAGATGGTAAAAGAACAGGACAGAGAAACGGAAGCTTCTAACAAGTGCTTTCAGAACCGGACGAGATTTAAAATAGTCACTTAAAAAATTAATTAAAATAAAAAAAATTATTGAAAATCAGAAATTAAATTAAATTCATTTAATGTAAAATTATTTTGTTTTGTGAAAAAATTTTAAAATTTTAAAATTACACTAATTTTATTTAAATTTTAAAAAAAAATTTCATTATTTTATTACATTATATATTTTTTCTAAAAATTTTTAAGCATTATTTACATATTTTTTTCAAAAAAAAATCTATTGAATTTGATTGATCAACTGATCAAATTGAAAATCAGTCGGCTAATTAGTTTGATCTCTAATTCGATTTTAAAAACATTACTTCTAACTTCTAATTCTCCTTTGGATATATAAAAAATTGAAAATATTTATGAGTTATTTTTTTCTCATCATTGTAAATTTTTGAGAAAAAAAATAGAAATTTAAACTTTGAACTTCTTATATTAGAAAGCAAACATGTAGGTCTTATTTGGTATAAAATTACTAAATAATTTCATTTTCATATAAATAATTTCTAGAGAAGTGATACTTTTTAAAAGTTATTTTTTGAGAAATGTTTTGTTCGTATATTTTTCCATAAAAAAGTTCATATATTTTTTCGTAAAAAGTGCACTGTGATCATATTTAATTTATTTTCTAACTTTAAGAAAGTATATGATAAAAAATTATTTTATTCCTAATTATTAATATAATTAGTTATCTCTGACTAAAAAATGATTTTAAAATAATTCAAAAAATATTTCAATTTTTCTAAGAAAGTTGCACATATTAACTTTCTTGTTGTAAGTTAAGTTTCTTAATACTGAATCTTTACAAGTTTGTTTTGACTTTACACTTGCTTACAATCAAATACAAAAAAATAATTATATATATATATATATATATA
>CATIWR010018354.1:0-10554 GCA_949677035.1 Omphalea diandra | reverse complement strand
ATATATATGTAACATATGATTTGGGACCTATTGGTCCATCTTCCACGTGATTTGCAAGTGTTTGACATCGGTCACAATGCCCTTTTAATTCCATGTGTAAGTGCTTATTCACAAATGATATGCCAAGTAATCATTAAGAGCATTTGATTCTCACTTGGTATGTATTCCCATGTAACATGTAACAATTCAATCATATACACATGCAATAGAACATAATCATATTATCCCCATGTAACATGTAACAATTCAATCATTCTCCCTTGACTTATATTTTCATGTAACATGTAACAATTCAATCATATATATACATGTAATAGAACATAATCATATCATACAATTATCACATACACCCATGTAATCCAATTATGGTTTTACTCACCTTTTGATGTTTCTAACCTTTACGGTAGGTTTAGTTCTCTCTTTAGGGCTTCCTCAATGTTTTGAGATCCTATAATTTAATACATACATGGTTCTAAGTGTGTTAAAATGATTATGAATGCTTGATATGCAGTTATGGTATGATGCATGCAAGTGGACCTAGTGTTTATGCATATATTCCTAATAAGGTAGCCTGAGCTCGCTGCACTCTCACAGCAATAACTCTAGATATACTAATCCAAATGACTTGATTCTTTTTTTATAACTAATTAGACACATAATGAGACAACATATTCAAATTTTAGGTCAATATCAGACACTTTAAATGTTGCCCTGTTGCAGTGTCCTCTCAATCTGAGTAGGTCTTACTCTCTTAGGTGTATCTCAAATTGTACAAATCCAATTGCAATAATAATCTATCAACAATTATAAAACATATAAAGGAACATTTTTCATGTTTTACTCATTGTCTAATTCAATCTATAAGGTCACCAAAACAAAGGATCAATCTCAGGGTGAGCAGGTTTGTAACATGTTGACAACCAGTCATGAAGAAGGAACAATATCTCAACAACCATGCTGGATTTGGCATGAAAAATTTCAAAGGAATGTATCTCATACATAAACATACAACTTTAAAGTTTGTACTATCATCAAATTATGAATTTATGGCCATCAAATACTTGGAAAACAGATTTAAAAGAAAGGTGGGTTTCACCCTGGTACAAAATCAGTCCTAATCAATGAGCCATAACTCTTTCCACATAGCAAATCAATCAAAAATGGTTTACAAGTGTTTAGAGAGGACATAACCCTATAAATTTCATGTTTTACACTTTGTCAAAATTAGAACATAAAGCCATCAAAATATGAGAAAATAGAAGACTGAGATAATCTTAGTTCGGATTTGACCTAGTCCTACTGAAGCAGTCATATCTCCTACCATACACAAAATCAAGAAAAACTGTTTCATACACATTTATATGAGACATAAGCTACAACTTTCATATTTTGTACTTTCCCTAATTCCTATTCTAGGGTTATGAAATCATGGGTGCAAAATTCTGCTCTAACAGCAAAATCAACAGAATCAGCTCTTGTTCTCTTGGCTTATAACTTCCATCTAAAAGCTCTACTTCAATTACTCCATAATTATCACTAACCATGCATGATTAACATGTCATGAGAGGTTAATTTTAGTTGAGAAGAAGATAAATTAACTTACCTACTATCCCAGAATTGGAAAATCTTAAGCAGCTCACTCTTCTCCCTCTTTTCTTCTTCTTCCTCTTCTTATTCTTCTTCTTCTTCTTTTTTCCTTTCTCTCTTTCTTCCTTAGCTCTCTCTTTGTTTCTGGTATAAACTACAATTTACCTCTCAATTCTGACATTAATTGGCAGATATAAACTTATTATAATAATATAAAATCATGGTGTTTCATTTCCATTGGTTGGAAGGTCACTTTTCCTCTTTTAGTCCCTCTTTTTCATTCCTTAAGCACCTTCATCCATCTCTTAATCCATAAATGCTCCTTATACTTTTAATTAAGCTCTAAAACACCATTATTTATGATACTATAACATGCACACAACATAAAACAATTTGCCATGCAACTTTACAAACACTACATATATGTTCAAGTGTCCCAAATATAACTGTGAAAGTGTCATTGTCATGCTTCTACAAATTGTATGACTAAATGATCATTTATCTAATGCATATGTTCATATGGGATTTCATAACATTTATGCAATGAATATGTTCATGTGATAATGCCAATGAATGTGGATAGGGATGTTACACTTCTTGCATAAAAGAACCAGTGCTTATCCCCAATAGCTTTACCTATGGTTTTTGGGTCAATAAGAAAAATAAAGGCAAGATTATTATAAGCATTTCTAAGAGAGGATCTAGTCAATGCCCTTTTAAATGGTTCATTGATGATATGGTATTTGAGATGATCTTTTTCATATACCTCATCCTTTTCTAATTATTGGACCATTTGCTCACATTGGGAGATGTAGGAGGCGGAGCATCATTTGAGTTGTCATCCTCTTTTTGCATTTCATACATCTCCTTACTAATTTTCCATGAGATGATCCATAAGACCAATAAGATCATTAATGTTTTCTTTCTTTCTAGAAGAAGCTTGGTAAGATTCTTGAAATTCGACATACTTCGAATCCTCTATAATAAAAGTTCTATGGTTGAAGACTTTATATCCTTTATTAGTGATGGAATAACCTAACAAGTTTCCTTCATTTGATTTAGAGTTAAACTTACTAAGGTTGTCTTTAGTATTTAAAATAAAAACACATATAAATAAAAACATTTTACTATGCAGTCTTGGGTTTTCTTTAATTCCATAACTCATAAAGAGTTTTCTTTAAAATAGGTCACATTAATACCCTATTTAAAACATAACAAAAAGTAGTTATGGCTTATACTTAAAAGTAATTTGGCAAATTATATTCATCGAACATGGTTCTATCCATTCTTAGAGGGTTTTATTTTTTCTTTCAACTACCCCATTTTGTCAATGAGTTCTAGGAGTTGAAAATTTGTGTGAAATACTATTTTCCTCATAAAAGCTTTTAAAGTTTGCATTTTCAAACTCTTCCTCATGGTTACTTTTAATTGCTAAAATTTTCAAATGTTTTTAGTTTTGAATTCTTTTGGAAAAATACATAAAAGCATCAACAAGAATCCTTATGAGGAAGGAATAAGACAAAAGTATTCCTAAAAAACTCATTTATAATGTCAAATGCATAATGCATGTCTCCTAACCTGGCAGTTCTAGTAGGACCAATGAGATCTATGTGTAACAATTAAAGAGGTCTTATAAAACTCATATTATTCTTGACTTTAAATGAAGATTTGACTTGTTTACCTCTTTGACATGCATCACATACTTTGTTTTTGGAGAAGTTGATCGTAGGAACTCCTTTAATTAAGTCATTCCTCAAACCAACTTCATGCTTGCATATCATAGTGTTTTGTGGTAAGTCCATCCTTCATCTAGTACTTTACCAATACCAACTTTCTTTTCCATCCTATTATCCCCAAAGGAGACATTCATAAATCCTTATATCTTCTCAAGTTTAATGAAGAACTTGATATCCTTTATCATATGCTTGGAACATCCATTATCAAGATATTGCTTATCTTTTTCCACTTTCGATTGCAAGCATAACAACATATCAAAAAAATCATTTATTCTTAGGTACATAAATTCTAGTAAGTCCTTAAGGGTTAGCTATTCTCAATTTCTCATCATGCCTCCTAGGAAGGCTATGATAAGCATTATGGCCATACTTGTCATAGTAATAGCAATCACATCAAAATATACATGGTTTTTGGCTTTAAAAAGAGTAATCATAAACTATTTCCTAAGTGTATGCCTTTTTTATGCATTAAACCTAGGTGTAAACCATTTGGAAATATATCCTTGACTTTTTAGATGTTAGATGTGTCCATTCATTTGGACTTCTCCAAAAGGCATATAATATCGAGATAGGTGTACCTAGGAAAATTTTAATGAAATCTAGGTGCATGCCTACAACATATTGTGTACATTTTACCTCCTAGGATTATATAATTGTTACATATATGCATGGTTCCTCTTAGTGGCAGTATATCTCTTATAAGATGATTTTAGTTTTCTTCCATTTGCTTTGGCATTTGATTTTGCCTTTTTAGAGCCTTAGGTTGAGTAAACATTGGAAGACTAGGTGTTTTGGTATCTTTGGCTCTCCCAAATATGGTTTGTGAAGCAGAAGGAGTAGAAGAAGAGGATGAAATGTATCATAAACCATGTTTTACATAGAGACTCCTTTGCACTTATATAATGGAGTCTAATTTCTCCATCTTATTAGAGAACTATGAGATAATATCTTTAAGGATATTATTTTCAACCTTAAGTAACTCAACCTCCTTAGTGAGGGAGTCAAGATTTTTAAGAGAATCTTTTGGTACCTTATTTTCTTTTAAAATAGTAAAGAAATATGACATTAAAGAATCATAACTTTTAGTGGGCTTAGTAATGAGGTCATATGAATCAAATGGATTTACCTTATTGTATTCATCACATTTAGACTCTTTTGAGGAAGGATAGTCTTCCTCCACAGGCACAATACAAAGATTGGTAACTTCCTTTTCATCCTCATAGTTTTCATCTTTTGAAGAACTTGTATCGTCCCATGTATAACAAAGGCACTTTTCTCCTTATTGGTTTTATGCTTCCTCGACGGATGCTTATACTTCTTTTATTTTAGATAATCTATCTTGAGATGTCCTTTTTCATTGAATCCATAGCAGATGATTTAGCTTTTATAGTTCCTCTTCTTGTGCGCTTTCCTTATTTTTTCCTTCATATTTGTTAATAACTTCTGCATTTGATTGTTATGATAGTAAGTTGATCATCTTCACTGAAATCATTAGTCTCACTAGAAGAAGTTAGTGCAGAGATAGATAGAATTTTTATACGTATCTTTTTAGCTTTGAGAGCCATATCCTTTTTCTTAGGATCTTATTTTCATGCTAGATTTTATAAGATAATTTCATTATCTAACAACTTCTCCATAAGCCTATTTATAGTCAAAGCCTCTAGCTTTTGTGCCTTATTTATGGTTGTTCTTTTTGCTTCCCACTTCTCCTTAGGAAGTGTCCTTAGCAGTTTTGCCACTATCTTCATTAGAATAAAGATTCCCTAATCCTTTGAGAGTTCCATAATATCTATAAAGTTATTATGCATCTCAATTATGGACTCATTAGCCTAGTATGCAAATGTGTCATATTTATAGGTGTGCACTTAGATCTTTTTCTTCTTTATCTCACTTGGACCTTTATGCCATTTTTTAATAGGATCCTAAATCTCCATTGTAAAAGTATAAATCTATAGCTTGGCACATTGAGATTTATGGATTACATAAAATAAGACATGTATGACCTTTCTATTTTTCAGTCTACCTTTTTTTCCTTTTGTAGTATACTCACTCTTCTTCTAAAAGACTAGAACATCTCTTACTAGCTTAGTAGGAACTTTTTTTCCTTCTTTAATAATGTCCCAAAGATCCATGGTTTGACTATTTAGGAAGATCTCTATCTTGTTCTTCAAATAACCATAGTAATCACCATTAAAGAATATAGGCTTGTGAATTGATTGAGATTCCCTTTGACTTGCCATTAAATCTTTACTCTTCATATTAAAGTTTGATTGAAGAGATGGCTCTAATACCACTTGTTATCCCAAGATGTCCTAAAAGGGAAGGGGGTTCAACTATTCAGTGGCAAGTTTGAAACCTTCTTCAAGAAAAGAGATGAGAATCAGTCACATAATGACACCAAGTTTTGAAGAGCTTCAGCTCAAACCAAGCCTACATCTTTTCCTCTAGATCTACTAGAGATTTCCACTAACCAATAACTTGTAGGTGCTATTAAAAATCTTCACACAAGTGAATTTACATAAGCACAACTTGAGCCTTGACAAGGCAAATTTTCAAATGCCAACTAAATGACTTTCACAAATAGTTTGAGCACTCTTCAAGTCTTAACCTAAGAAATTTTATAGGAACTTTCTTAAACCTTTCACAAAGAATTAGTTTCAAGGTTATGCTTTTAAGCCAAGTGTATTCCCCATATAATAAGAACTATACGTAATGAAAAAGGAATACTCTAATGGTCAAATCCTTTACACTAGTGAGATGTTGCCTCTTTGAGTTCCTTGAGTGACTTAAAGTTTGTTATTACTGAGGTAGCATTGATAATCTTCTTCTTTTTTAAAAAATAATAACTCTCATAAGCTCTTGAAGAGGACTTAGTTTAAATAATTGAACTTTAAGACTCTCTATATCACTCTTTGAAGCTTAAAACCTTTTGTAATTTGTTTACCTTAACACTTTTAACTTATCTCTTAAGGATTCTTAAGTGTTTGATCCCTAAATGGGTTAGAAAAGAAAAACTAGCTAATAGATATATTAGATTGTTAATAAAGTCATGAAAGACCATTTTAATGGTTATTGACATATTTAATGGTCATTATAAATTTAATTCCTAAAAGTCTTACTTCAATGGTGATCGAGTGTCATAACTTTCTTTTCATCCACTATCGTAGAGTCTATACAATGGTTATTGAAATACAACAATGCTCATTGTGATCCTTGTAATAGTGATTGGCCTTAGTTATTTGAGCTTAGCTAAATCAGCATTTCCCTTGTGAATTTGGAATGGTCATTGAGGATAATTAAATGCCTAATCAAAATGTTAATCTTTGTTAAGCTTTCTAGCTTTGGTCATTGTTAACTCAATAGTAGAGCTTAACACTCATTGGATCTTACCCATACATATTGTGATAATCTCAACACTCACTGGCAACTTTTACAACTATTATTGGGACACTTAGAATAGTTGGGCAATTTTGTTATGTTTTTTTTATCATCGTTGGTTCCTTTGAACACTTATTATTCATGCTTAAGAATCATCAGTCAATTATTCTACTATCATTGAGGCTTAGTAACTTTTACTTAGCTTTCTCAATCCTTGTTGAATTGTTTTTAATCTCATCGATCTGTTTTAATGTTTGTTTAAAATCCACAATGACTTATCTAAGCACTTTTCTCAACTCCAATACTCGAATCTTCCTAAGTGGTTTTTCTTGAGCATACTTGAGACATTAAAAGAGGGAACTATAAGATCAAATATAAGAATCTTGCATAAAGGATAGATAAACAACCTCTTTTTTTTTTTTTTTTTTGCAATTATAAAACTAAGAATTAAAACCTAGAAGGTTCAACATGATGTATAGGCCCTAAACAAGCAAAAAATTAATGATACTATAGATAGTGTGTTCCATAAAGTGGTATGAAAATCTCACTTCTTACTTTTGATACCATCCATCTAATAAACTTTGTAAATGTTTGTTCGAAATCAAGTTAGCAAACAATGATTCATATGAGATGTGAAATAATGTAAAGGTTGCTTGCTTGTCTTACCTATTTTTATTATGTGATTCTGAAGAGAAGTATATTTGTAAGTTTATGATATATCTATAAGGAGTTATTAGATATTTACTTTTAATCATTTTGAGTTAAAATATTAATCTTAAAAGTAATTATGAATCCTTGAAAAACTAGCTCTTCAAAGAAAATCATAGGAGTACAAATGAACCTTGAAATATTTTAAGTATTATCAACTAACAAACATATAAAGCAAATAACTTCAAGCTAATACATTAAAATGTGTAGTCATAAGCATAATGAAGACAAATTCTTAACCAATATCAATTTATGTCATGAACTAGAATATTGATATGAATCAATTTAAAGTTGAAATGATATATTTCTCATTTGATGAGATTAATTATTATGAGCAATCAATGTGACATTGATTCTTGACATAATTGTGAGGATAATAAGTCCTCATAAAGGTAAATCGTTGTGAACAAAAGTATTGTTTAAGAACCTTATAACCATGCCTAAATCATAAATGTTTTTCAAATTTATGAAAAACCTTATGGAGTTGATACATTCATGTTAATGTTGTAACCAAATGGCTCAAGGCTATAAAATATAAAATGGATTACATATATGTTAACCAAGACAAGGTGTTAACTTTGATAAATATTGTCAGCTATAAGCATGCTTGAATCCATTAGGATCTTACTAGCTATAACTTTATGTTATGATTATAAGATTTAGGAGATGGATGACAAAATAGCTTTCCTTAATAGAAACCTAATCAATAATGTGCACATGACATAACCTAAGAATTCTATATCCAAAAGGCAACCTCATAAAATATCCAAGCTACAAATGTCCATTTACGGACTTAAGTAAGCTTAAAGGAGTTGAAACATTTTTTTAGTGAAAACAGTCAAAGGGTTTACCTTCTTCAAAATATGGATGAATCTTTTATTTATGAGAAAGTTAGTAGAATTATTTTATTCTCAAGTAAGTCTTATGCTGAGAAAATTTTACTCATAAGAAAATAAAGTATAATTATATAAATGTATAGAAGTTTACAAGACTAAGAACTTCACTAATCATAGATATAAAAGAAACAACCCATAAACTATGGGATTTGAATCTATAGTGATAGATCTTGATGGTTGTACTTTTTAATTCATTTTTCTTGCACAAAGTGCTAAAATGCCAAATGAAATCCAAGAAATGTTTTCTTCATAAATGTATGAAGTCAATATTTCAAGATCATAAAATTGAGAGAGATTGGATGGATATTGTTTATATGGGATATAAATAATTCGTACCGAGATACCAAACCTTAAATCTTAAATTTTATAAAGAATAAAGATGACCTACATTTTATAGAGATTGTTTAAATCAGGGGATTCATTATAGAATAAATAATTTTAGATCATGGGAGTCATTATAGAACCAATAATAGTTTGGATCCAAACATTATTGCATAATAATGTACTATTATAATTACAAAGCTATTATTGGAACAAAAAGGTCTCATGATTGATCTATACATGTACTTATGACAAATCTAGTTTAATTAGAGATAATAAATTAAGGAGATGAGTAATAAGTAACCTATGATATAGGATCTTGTAGGATCACTCTTGGTGGAGCCTTATTAGAGCAAAATCATAATTAAATGGATGATGTATTAGATACATATTAGCTCTTGTACAACTAGGAGATTGTTTGTATATACCCTTAAACTAATATATTAATAGCTCATGTACTAGAGAAAATTCATATTTTATGTGTTAATTGTCATAAAGGCTTCTTCAACTTTGATATGGTACTTATGGTATAATAGTGGTTATTTGATTTATTTAAATAATGTTTAATATATTTAGTAGAATGCATATACTTGATGAAGGTAGCTTTGATATGTATATTGCATCAAAGCATCATTCCCAACTAACCCTAGTCAATTACTATCAAAATTGAACAAGTTATTGAGGTTAGTACATGCATGTTT
The DNA here is from genome assembly GCA_949677035.1 of Omphalea diandra. Lineage (NCBI taxonomy): Eukaryota > Viridiplantae > Streptophyta > Magnoliopsida > Malpighiales > Euphorbiaceae > Omphalea > Omphalea diandra. Next base: position 1,227 of record CATIWR010018354.1, on the reverse strand, counting down.
CTTTCTTAATGATCAAGAAAGCTATTGATCACATAAGTAGAACTATGTGAGGTACTTAGGGCACATATATAAGTGCTTGTTAGAGAAAAAGTTCACTAAATAACCAAATAGAGTAGCCATAAGGACCAATGCTTATATTGATATGGCCTACTCTTATGAAAGGAGTGCAACTAGTTCTTAAACTTGAGAAAACCATAGTATCTTATCAAGATAGTATCTTATCAAGGTAATCTTGTACTTTGATTTATGACATTGGTTGTCATAGCCATAAATCATTCATAAGGCATATTTTGTGTATGACATGATCTTATAGAGATAGTGAATGTTTAAGAGAGGATTTATTGACCTAAGCATTAGTTGGCTTCTGGTATTCACTATGAGGTCTTTAACCAAGGTATAATGATATGATCAATGCTAAGTCAACAATTAAGAGGCAACTTAACTTAATCAAACCATTATATAAAATAGACACCTTTCTATTTTTTTATCATTTGATTAGTTCATCTTCAATAAAAGGATCATATCATGTAATAACCGTGTTCATATTTCAAAACTCATACGACTCTGATACCAATAAACTGTAATAACCATGTTCATTTACAAAACTCATACTATTCATGTCCATAATCTATAATGCTACAATCGGTACCTATCAGAGCACTCAACATTCGTGATTTGCCCGTCAACCCCGCGATGTCATACACATCGGGATTTGCATGTTTGTCCCGTGCATGCTTGAGCCCTCTCTGATACCAAAATTGAAACATCTAAATTCATTTGTCAAACTAATAATTATGACATCCATTGTTCTCATTTGTAAATCAGCTTTGATACCATAAATTGTAACATCACAACGTGGTTACAGCTAGTACCTATCAGAGCACTCAACATCCAGGATTTGCTCGTCGGCCCCGTAATGTCATACACACCGGGATTTGCACGTCTGCCCCGCGTGTGCTTGAATCCTCTAATACCACCAACTGTAACTATTGTCTTCAGTTGCAATTCATGGCATTTCATGTTCATAAATGCATACACATTAAGGTTTATTCATCATATATATATATATATATATATATATATATATATATAATTACATATGTACTTAATGTACACATGTATTAACTAATGTCAGGGCTAGTGACCATAACTAATTCCTATCAAATGTATGTACATGACACAAGGAGAGACAGTTGAAATTCAGCCGACAACCTATTTTCCATGTCT
>CATIWR010018334.1:0-88247 GCA_949677035.1 Omphalea diandra | reverse complement strand
CAGTCCTGCGTAGGCAAACCATGCTTTTAATATGACATAGTGTTCATTTGACCATAGAGGATAATTTCATCTTTTTTACTTGAATTGCGGTTGCCCCTAGCTCAAAACATGAACTCACTTTTTATTGTTCATTCACAGTTGCACTTGCACTTGCACTTGCTCCTCTCCCTTCCCCTTTTCTTTCGCTCATATTTTAATTAAATTGTTTCAAACGAAAGATGAGGAAGATGCAGAGGAAAAATTTCCCAGCAAGTCTGTGAGATCCGTTGAAGTTGCTAGCCCTCTTTTCACGTCTTTAGCCTCTATGACCGCCAGTCCATTGTGAGCAAGGAGAGTTAGGTATGCTTCTATTCGTATTTGAATTTTTTACTGATTTTCCTTTAATTTGTTTTCAAATATTATTGTTTTGTTATGGGTTTGGTTTGATTTTCATTGATTTGTTTTCTCTTCTCAAAGATATAATGTTATTGGCTTCATTTTGTTGTCTGTTATTTATGGGCGATGGAAAGACCTCCTTACCCAAATCTTCTCCTCTAAGAGATTGAATCCGTTGCAAGCAAAAGTTTTTCCCCTTTCTTTTTAGGTACTCCGCCGCTGAGATTTCAACACTAAGTTTTTTCTCTATATTTGATTTGTTTAATCAATGCAAAGTTCGTTCATTTATCTATGACCTATTGCTTAATTTCTAATGAGATTTTAAAAATAATTTATTTAATCAATGCAAAGTTTGTTAGTTCATTTTTTATTTGTGTATTTTATTTTCTTAATTTCCTATGAAATTTCAAAACGTGAATCGGAATTCTTGTCATTTTGCTTTGTTTTTGGATTGTGCGATTTTACATTTATAGGTATTAAATTTTTTTTTTTTAAGGGAAGTAAAGTTTCATTTCCTTGGATCATATTGGTGGCAACATGCGTCTAATTTGGCGAGTTATGAACAGCAAGATGCATATGAGTTTTTCATTCTTATGCTTTATGGGATCCATGAAAAGGTAGATAAGGACCAACGCAGGCCCCACAACAAAGGTAAAGATTCATTTGTCATTTGTTTCACTTTTCGCTGATATTTTTTGCTAGATGTGCATGATATTCCAAGTTTGTCTTGTTTTGATTGCAAGCATGGAAGTCTCAACTCAATTGAATTGTTGAACTGCAAGTTTCAGTTGTATAAGCTTATGGGAATGTAGACATCCTAGTTTCCAGGTTTCATTTTGTGATATATACATAACCAGTGGCATGAATCAATTTCACTACTGAAAAGCTACATAATGTACAATCACATTTACTGACTGATAGAATTTTGGACCCATATCTTTCTCATGCATTGTGCAGGAGTGTACTGATTGTATATTCTTGAAATTAAAGTTTTTCTGATTGCATCGTTAGCTTATCAAAGGCATGGATTGCCTGTTTAAGTTAAACACAATTGACCACAAGTATAATAGTAATAAAAGATTTAATGATTTGATTGTCTTAATCTTGCTATGATGACTTCATAGTTAAAGATCAGAATAAAGCTGGACAAAATGTATTAGAAAGAAAAATGTATAAGAAAATATTATTTGCAAATCTCTTATTATTTGACTCAATAAGGAAATTATCTTAGTCAATCATATTTATATCATTAATTAGCTTGATTTAATTTTTAATATGGAAAGAATCTCTGCATGTCATTTGAATAAGGAAATAATTATACCAATAAATGAGGAAAGAATGTTTGACTAACCATAATTTTAGCTTAAACTGGTTTCGAAGTGTTATATTTGGTTTCCTTTGATTTTCCTGAATAAATAAATTCAAAACCTTATGACACTAACAAATCTAATGGTCTGTCCTACCGGCTCGATTATTATTATTATTTTTTACTAGATTGGATCTTATCTTTTTTAGAGTAAAGAAATATTTTCATTTAAGAATTTATAATTAATCATAAGATATATATAGGTTGGAGCTCAAATCATGGCAGAAATAAAGATGATTTGAGTAATAAGTGGATAATGGATGGGACAAAAAGTTTTAGTAGGTCGGACAAAAATGGAAGTAAAAGTGGAAGATGAGGGTGGACAGGAACTGCTAAACAAAATAAGTCCGAACTCGAATATCATCATCTTCTTCAATAAGGTAATTAAAGGATCACAACTTTTCTTGACCAGAAATGAAAGATAATTTGTTCTTATTTAAATTTTGATTTTTTTTATTCGATTTTGCTTACTAATGCCTTTCGATTTTAAGCACACCGAATCTGTCCCATTTCCTATTTTCTGTTTTCTTCTTTGGAAGAGATGGATGTTATTTTGCACTTAAAGGTTGAACGTTATCATATGTATATATTGGAATTTTTTTTATCTATAGTTAGTGTCTTTATTGTAATGGAATTCTTTATGGTTTTTTTTCATTGTGTTTCCTGTGGTGCTTATGAAGTAGTAGTTGGTTTGGATAGTTAGTTGCGGGGCGTTAGCAGAGTTTCTTTGCTTGAAGCCTGAAGGAGAAAAGGAGCTTGACACTTTCTATCCAATCTGATAAGAATGTCAATAATATATTCCTAAATCTTGTTTTAAGATTCCCAATTTGCAAGAGAAAGACAAAAGAAGACTTCTTCAACTTGCAAGAACTCTTTCCAGCTGTCTTGGATGTATATTTGTATAAATATATATTCAGTAGAAAGAAAATAAAAAGACTTGAGTCAAGTAAAAAGGCATAGTGATTATGGGTTACCACCTTACTATGATAAGGATGGAGTCAAGAAAGGGCGACGGACTCCTGAAGAAGATATCATGTTAGTTTCATATATTCAAGAACACAGTCCTGAGAATTGGAGAGCTATGCCTGCTAACACAGATTTTTTTTTTCTCTTTTGCTACTTCGTTAAAGATGGTTTTATATATTTTGTATTTATGATGGAGAGTTTGATATGGGCTGTAAAATCATCAACTCGAGTTTGATCTAATGATCTGATTAGTTATTTTTTATTGGAATTTTTCTTTTCCGCGATTGTGCAGATGCAGTAAAAGTTACGGGCTTAGATGGACTAATTACCTTAAGGGAAGAATCAAACAGTCATTTTATAGATCATGAGGGTAAGATGATCATCCACCTCCAAGCCCTTTTAGGTAAATTAAATATGCCAATTTGTTAATGTAACTTTTGGTTGTTTTAACTAATAATTTATAGTCTCAAAAAGAATTTCAGTATCATTGATATTTATTTGATCAATTTCTTTTTTTAATTAATCATCACTTTATGCTCTTAATCAATATAATTATGATTATTTAGTGATCTTGACATGAGTTAAAGCAATGTGAAAAATATTATTCGTTCTTAATTTATGTTTGAGGAAGTAATTAATGTTTCCAGATAAACAACAAATAGGTTCATACCTCCCACAAAGAACAAATAATAGCTTGAAAAATTATTGTAATACCCATATAAAGAAGAAGCTGAAAAAACTTGAGGCATGCACCCATAAAAGTCATCATCATCAATATCATCATTTTCAACTTCATTTAGTTTTAGCTTTATGTATTTTGATTTGAAAATTTTGTTTTATGTATTTAAATTATATATATAATAATAATAATAATAATAATAATAATAATAATAATAATAATAATAATAATAATTATTATTATTATTATTATTTAAAATTAAATAAATATAACCCGCAACAATGCGTGGGCTTTTTACTAATCGACCCTGATTCTAAGAAAATTTAAAATCGAAATTAATATCAATATTTATAAATTTTTGTCTGATTTTAATTTGAATATTTTAAATTTATTTTAAATTTTAATTTAATTTCATATAATTTAATTATTTTAAAAAATTAGATAAAAAATCAAAACGGACAATGTCCTTTTTTTTTGTGAAAATAGACTAAATTTCTATAATTAATATGTATTGTACATTTACATTCAAATATATTTTTTAATGATATATAATATATGCAAGTATATATAATTTATAAATAAATATTAATAATATATATAATCAAATTACTTGAATAAATTTAATTTAGCACAATTTCAAATCAATTTTGCTGCAATTTAGATATCCATTTAAATAACAAAAATTATCTAAAATTTTAATTTTTTTAATTCATTTAATTTTAATTCAAATATTTTTAATTTAAATTTTCAGAATCATACTCACTTCGAATAACGATCACTCAAAATGGACTTTAAGGGGGAGGGGGAAGAAACGTTCCAACTCTGTAAGCAGGTTAAGAACAGGACATTAAGAAGCGATCCTCCAAGCAATGGCACGAAGGCATTAAAAAGTAGGTATTATATATATGATGATCCTTAAAAGTAACATCAGACCACCATCTGGTAGGTTTTTTAGTTGATAAGACTCGGAAGAACACTAGACAAACCCTGACCGCTAAAATCCCACCCAAAAAAAAAAAAAAAAGAAAAGAAAAAAACAGAGTAGCATTATATATAAGAACAAATTCACTCACAAAGCGTATCGCCAAGTATCTAGCTAAGTTTATGATTAGATATTAACATTTTCATTGAGCCTTGCAGCCACAGTCATCGATGCCGCAACACCACCTGGATGCGTGGTCAGATTTGGATTGTTCCTCAGCTCTGCACTCGCCACCCCTTCAGCATCTCTACTTGTCACCACCTTATCTGCCAGCAACGTCGCAGCTGCACCCTATGCACCCCACAACACAACCTCATGCACTTCATTAACAGGAAAAGTACTTGTCTACTAATTAACTTGTAATACATAATAACAAGGATCCGTAATTCTACATAATAACAAGATGCACTGATTACCGTAAGAACGTCTGTGAGTTTAATCTTGTCCTCTTCGCGGGTTGTTGATGCGTTGTAAGATGCGGCAGATTGAGCTGTGGCTGCAAGTCCACCTGGAGCTATAACATTGCTGCCAGTTGCTCTCACCAGCTGTTTGTGCTGTAGCTTCCAGTGCTTCCCCTATAGTAATGGGGTTCTGAACAGTCCAAGCTGTCATGCCTGGCGCCGGAGTCGATTCTACATATTGCCCAACAACCTATAATAACAACAAGAATCATCAACATACTTGCATGCAACTAGTTGAAAATCTTGAAAATAATCAATATTACTACACCTTTAAGGGATGACAAATTATTTTTAAGAATAATTGTGAGCAAGATGGTAAATTACATATGTTCGCAGATTTCTGACTGATGGATAGGTAGTCTGAGTGTATATACTGATGTTGCTAAGAACTGATAGCTTGAGCATACCAGTGTACAATAGAGTAGCTAAGAATTGATTAATAACTGGACAAATCTAAAAATACCCAGAATTCTCTCTCTCAGTCTTTCGCTCTTCTTCTTATTATTTTTTTTAGTTTCCCCAAATGTCTGTATAGATATGGCTCTGTTACAATCCCAAATCGTCTCCTTATTAATAGAAAAAAATTCCAAAACTACTAAAAGAAAAATACAAACCTGTCCACCAACTCTTTCTGTGATAATTCCCGCTCCCGGGACATCAATCTCCGTGACAGTAACGCCGCGTTCAATGGCGGCATCAGTGGCTTCACGGTGGCCAACAAGACCAGAACGCTCGTTGCGGTTTGCAGCAGATTGCATGGAGGCAGCAGCCCCACCCTTCTGTGTCTACACAAATACAGTTGTTTCAGCGCTCCGCATCATGTTAGCATCTTCTGGTGCTATAGGTTTCATTGAAAGGTCCCCAGACACGTCAAAAACGTCACCATATGTAATGGGTTCTTGCCCTTCCTGGGGCCTCCGTGGCTGTTCCTGACTCATGTTATCAGGACTCGATATGTATACGATCTGCTTACCTTTTTTCTTTTTTTTGTGGATATGGGTCAACACCAGACCGCAGTTGCAATTCAACAACGTCTTGGAGAAAGACGCTATAATATATAGGTAGCGCGTTGGTGTTTGAAAGAAGTCTACGGACACGTGGCATTTTGGCTTAAACGTGTTTAGAGTAGAGAATACTGTGGACTGTAATGGTACACTTGGCAAGTTATTGGTGAGTTGTCAATTGAGGAGACGTGGTGTTTTCGTTTGGGGAATTGGTGACATATGGCTTGACATGTGACAGGTGGCTACTATTCCTTTCTTTGTTTTTTTACCCAGTTTTTTTTTTTAAAAAAAATTCTTTCGCAGCAGAAGCATTAATAATTTCAAGTGGTCGACGACAATCAAGAAGAAATTAAAAAAAAAAAGATGCCTAATCTTGCTCTATAAAATTTTTTCTGATCAACGTCCCTCTACATAAATCATTTAATTATAAATGAAGAGAATATTTTCACTCAAGAACATTATGAGCTTCTTAATTCTCTGTCTCTGCAACAAATGTTAAAAATATCAATGTTTGAAATTTATGGTGATAATTTAAAATCGAAATTAATATCAATATTTATAAATTTTCATCTGATTTTAATTTAAATATTTTAAATATATATTTAATTCAATTTGATACAATTTAATAATTTTAAAAAATTAGATAAAATAAATTAACACAGATTAATTGCTTAAATTAATATGTATTGTACATTCAAATATATATTTTTAATGATGTATAATATAAGTATATATAATTTATAAATAAATACTAAGAAAATATATCTAATTAAAATTATTTAAATAAATTTAATTTAGCACAATTTCAAATCAATTTTGATGCAATTTAGCTATCACGTTCGAAATTTTTGATGATAATTTAAAATCGAAATCAATATCAATATTTTTAATATGATATAATTAAATGTAATATAATATAATAAAAAATTTTAATTTAATACTTTAATTAAATTTATATTTAATTATATTATATTACATTTAATTACAATATACCAAAATGAATTCACTTCTCTCAGCGTAGTGTCTCAAAACTAATAAATTTTCTACTCTCATTAACGGTTCTCTTGAGGGCCATTTTAGTCGTGGCAGAGGTGTTAGACAAGGAGATCATATCTCTCTTTTCTTCTTTGTTTTATTTATGGAATATAGCTCTAGACTCTTTGTTGAGGACTTCGTCTTTCATAAAGGCTAGAACAGTTCAAAGCTCGGTCATCTTATTTTTGCAGGTCGTGATCTACACTCTATTGGTAGAATTAAGTAAGGAATATACATCTTTTTTGCCACTACAGGTCCACAGGCAAATCAGGCTAAAAGTTATGTTTAATATGGTTTCTGGCTTTTGTTTCATTCCATTTATTGCTATCTAGTTTTGTAGAGTCTACCATATGTTTTGAACTTCAGTAAAATTCTTTGGTGATTTACCAAAAGTCGCGGCTCTCGGTGAGCGCAGAAGACCAAACGGAGCTGTGGTTCTGGTTGCTCAGGCACCAAGGCCCAAACCAAAATTAAAAAAAAAAAATACTCTCTCCACTTCATGCGGGGCAGGTTTTGGGCTTTAGCAACAATACAAGAAGGCACTTGCTTGCTTGTAAATTCAGCAAACAAAATTTCATATTTCATGACAAATACATACCAAATAATTCTGTTGTCTAATTAAACAATAAACCCAACTGATCAAAACAAGAAATAAACACCAAATGCCAATTTCCCATAAGAAGAAAGTGTGGTACTATATAACTGGACAAATATTTAAGACCAACAATATAGGAATGGAAGAGGAAGAGCTAACAAACCAGAGGACCCAACAAGCAATAGGCATAACATAAAAGTGGGTCCATAAATACATTCCAGCACGGTTAGAGTTCCATGATTGATGTAAAACACAGAATTTTTTTTAATGTTGAGGGACAAAAGCTCCTTAATGCAGAAGAAGAGGGAAGGACATGGCAGATGCTTTCCTCGTGAGCCACTTACCTCTTCAAAGGACAATTATGAGTTCTATGTAACCAACTTTTGTAAGCTACAAGAAAGAGTGACGCTGCTCAACCCCACCAAAAGACCAGAGACAGTTCGGTTTTCTTGCGTCCATATACTGCCCCACTTATAACTTCTGTTTTCGAAGGCAGATTAGATGCTTAATTGGATAGGAAAAAAGAAATTGCCAATGCAACCAACCTTTTGTGGGCAAGTTTTCTGTACCAAAGAACACACATCTGTTAGATGACGATTAATTAGCTCATGCTTATTCCTCATTGTTGGGGTAGCAATAATGACGATGGGGTTCCTCTCTGTTAGAAAAGTGCTGCTACATATAGCAGGCGCGATATCACGCCAAAGCTCCATTTCGCGCGCAATGTATAGTTTGCATCAATTTTTGCATTTTCTTCGTTTATTTATTGCAATCGTATTTTTCAGTTTTGAATATTAAATTATAATCATGATGATGATGAGTAATAATAATAGTACTAATTTACCATAAATCGTTAAACATGAATTTTATAGATATATAATATTAATACTAAAAATTGACTTTTTACTCGCTTTCTGTATCAATTCATTTCAAATTTTGTGATAAAATTAACCAAAAAATAAAATAAAATAAAAACGCATTTTAGGAAGGGCGGTACTCTTCAGCATGCTTGTAGTAATATATGACATTTTCCTTATATTAAAAATATATCAAAAAATTTTGATATCAGATTTAATTTTAAACGAATGTTTGCTATTTATTAAATAATTATATTGATAATATAATATTTTTAATAAGTGACAATATAAATTTTTTATTATTTAATAAATAAATTAATAATTAAACAATTAGTTTACTCAATTACTTTAAAAAATATTGAAAGTTTTCACATAAAAATAATTTAAAAAGTTTAATAATAGAGAAAAATTTTTATGCAAAAATAATTTAAAAAATTTAATACTGTAAAAGTTTTTCATATTATTACTTTTAAAAATTTAACAACAATAAATATTTAATTTTTTTAAAGAAAAATAATCAACAAAATAAAACTATAAATTTTTTATTTTAACAAAATATAATTATATTATTATTAGGATTTATTATACTAATTTAATTATAGTTCATTATTTTTACAATTTTTTTTTACTTAAAAGACTAATTAGATATAACTTTTTATAAAATGATAATATATTATAATAGTAATGAATTTAATTATAATTAATTACTAAAATTTAATTATTCAATTAATTAATTAATTTCATTTTTATAATTATATTGTGCAATTCGCGAATTAATAATAACTGAGAAAGATTGCACATTGATAAGTGTAAGAATGCAGCAGAGTGCACAAGTTTAGGGATTCTTATTTCTTGCCTAATTATGTATTGTAATACGTCTTTGACATATTATCCACTCTATTTATTTATATTTTGTCCTTTGAGACAAAATTTTTTTTTTAACAAAAGTGCATTTGGCTTTAATTAAAAAAAAAAAAAACTCCAATTTGCTTAATTTTTAATGGATAAGGGATTGAATAGAAATCCACAATATTTTTAAAATTATATCCAATACTGAATGGATCAGTTAATCAGTCTTAATTTAACCAATTTGATTGATTTAATAGATATTTAATAAAACTGAACCATTAGACATCTTTCGTTCTGATCCATCCATCCGCCAGTTGGATCAAATTTTGAAAACACCGGAAATCTGGCCATATTTCCTTGTTAACCAGCCAATCAACAATTTGACACAGATAAATCGCAGGTCACGGGAATTGAGTGAAGTAATGGCGATTGCAGGAGTGGGTCATACAGGGAGTTGTGTCCTTTGGTGGCGAGGTGAATTGTAAAAGAGGGAAAACAAGCCAGTCACGTACTTTCGGATAAAGAAACCATGGTCATCAACAAGAGCAGAATTCCAAGGAATACTTGACCTCATCTGAAGGAGCAGCTTCCATAATTTTGGCGATAGGTTGTGGAATCTCTGCATCCTAATTTGTGCTCTCTCTGCTTTTTCATTGCCAGAGGTTATGCTTGCTTAAAGATGAACCTTTTTTTCCTGTTCTCGATAAAACTCAAGCTACATAGGAGATAGTACAATTCACACATATGAATGATGAACAAAAGGTTTGCTCTTCAGATTAGAGTCTCTTTGGAAAATGATAGATAGCTGAGTATTTAATAAATTATGCCTAATTGTTGTTGTTAATTCATACAATAACTAATAAAGGTGTATTGTTAATATTTTATATATTAAATTAAATAAATTAAAATATAATAAAATAATATATTTTTCATATTTTCTCGTAAAGTATAATTTCAAAACTTATAATGATATAATTATTAATTTATATTTATGAAATCTTAATAATTATTTATGGTTAATATTAATCAATATATGTCAAAATATTTTTAATAATTAGAATATCCTCCCTATGATTTTTTTATAAAACTTATATATAATAATTTAAAATAAATTATTTTTTATATAAATAATTAAAATATTATATTCATAATTGTTAATTGAATAATAGAACTTTAAGAATAATAAAGGAGTAATGATAATTTTGACTTTTTTTTTTGTTAAAACAATAGAGTTTAGAAAAAAAAAAAACTTCAAATACGAACTTATAAAAACTACAACTAATTGAAGTTAAATCTGTTGTCAACGGCTTTTTTATGTGATTTACCAAATATTTAATTTTTAGTTATTTAATCAAAAAACTTTTACCCATTACATGTATGAGCTATATCAAACACTTCTTTAATCAGTTCGAACAAAATCAAGATTGATGAGAATATAAATAATATTTTTTATCTTTAAATTAACTTGTCCAGTATTGTATGTATTTACATTAATATATACAAGGATAATTTCTCTTTCACTTTACGAATTCTTCCATCAAACACATTAACTAAATCAAAAGGAATAAATCAATCTAATCAAATAATGCAGTGAAATTCTTAAGGGATTTTATTCTTATTGTTATGCATTTATGTTATATTTTATTATGACCGCAAAAATGTATAAACTTATGAAAATAAAATAAATAAATAAATAAATAATAATTTACATTACTTAATGGCTTATATTCATAGGCGTCTTTCACTATATTATTGATAACTAAGTTCAAAATACTCTCAAGTTTATCAGCATGTTACATTCAAGAAATTTTTAACAATTATATAAATAACGTTGATAATGTATAATGCACTTTCAATCAATGGTGGGACTAGAAATTATTTTTAGGAAAAGTTCACTTAGTTGAAACTATTAGCGACCAGTGATGGTGACACAACAAGATGGAAGGAGGAGGAGATTGGTGAGGAAGGGAAGGTAAAAAAGAAATCTATTTTTGGAAGGAGAGAGAGCATTTTGTAAGTCCAAAATTCATTTTTAGAAAATTTCGAAGATGAGAAGTTATTTTATGAATATTTTTTTTTATTTTTATGTATATAATTATGAATTTTAATGATTTAATGATGATTACATATATTTTAATGTATTTAATGAGATTATTTAATGTATATATAAGTATTTTAAAAAGAAATGATTTTATGATAAAGAGGTTGTTATTTTAATTAAGGTTATATTATTTATTATAAATTAAGTTTAAAGAATTGTGTTTATTGAATATTTTATATTTATGAAATTAAATTTAAATGAGTACGTGATAATATTTAACATTTTTAAGATAAGTATATATACGTGAAATATATTTAATGATTAAAGTATGTAAATATAAAATTAATTATTTAAGTATAAATTTTATTGAGATCGAAGAAACTTATGAAAATTACTTTAAGTTAATATAAATATATATGATTTAAATGATTTTAATATTAATTACATTATATAAATTAACTATGCAAGTAAATATTTAAGAAATTTATGCAATTAATTTAGTTAATATGAGTATATAATTTAAATGTTAATTATATTATGTGAATAAATTATGTTAAATAAATATTTAAAAAATTTAATTGATTTATGTTAATGATATTAAGTTATTTAAGTTTATTTGAGTTATTGATTAAGTTGATTTAATTAAGAATATTATGTGAATTGATTTAATTTAAAGTATTAATTATGAAAAATAAAGTCATTTATTTGAGAAGAATTTTTATTAATTTTGAGAAATCAAATTATTTATGAGATATATTTTATGTCATAAAAAGTAATTAGTTATAGATGATTTATTATTTAATTTAATTCAAATTTAATGTTATTATTTAAATTAATTTATGTATTTTATGAAAGTTAAGTTGATTGTGAATAAATAAATTTAATTTTATATGATATAGATTTTAATTATGAGAATTATTATTATTATTATGAAGAAAAGAAATCAAAGAAAATAAAAAAAAATAAAAGCAAAAAATGGATTATTAAAATAAATGAAGAGGTTTTGTGAGAGAGGAGAGGAGGAGGGAGGGGTCGTGAGAGGTTGGGAAGGGGGCTGGATATATAACGGTTTTTTTTTTTTTTTGGCATCATTTTGCTTGTGTTTTTTTTTTTAAAAAAATTAAGGTTTGGAGCTTTTTCTTCCTTCAGCCCCTCTTTCCTTTTAGAATATTCATGGCAGCAGAGGCTAGAGCGCCCCTGCTGCTCTTTCACCTCCTTCTCTTGGCCAGCCGGAAAGCTCTAGTCCATGTCAATCCTCTCTTGATTCCGCCATTGCTTTCAACTCTTGCATTATCTTACCATACAAAATTACATGCAACACTACTCAGAGCAAATAGATAATTTGTTTCTCACATTCTTCTTCTAATTTTATGGTCAACAACTATTAAACAAGAGACCTTCTCACTATTTTGAACAAAAGTCAAATAATTCTTTCACAATACTTCTAATTACATAGTCAATTTTTTTTTAAAAAAAAAGTATAGAGCTAACCTTTTTATATTGATTAATCTAAATTTAATTGGAATAACTCTTAGATAGGAGTTCTATACTATATAGAAAATAATCTTTAAATCTAATAAATAAATATTTGTTTTAAATAAAGTAAAAAAAAAAAACTTTTTTCTAAATTTTATTAAGAATTTAACTCGTATCATAAAATATGCAATTTGTGTTGCTTTTACTTTTCCTTTTTTGGATATTACCAGCCTAGTTGCAAACTATACACACACAGATATGTGTGTGTGTGTGTGAAAATAAAAAATTATAATATTGAGAATAAGATAGATATAAAGTATGAATGGATGATTTTTTTTTTTTTTTTTTTAAAAAAAAGAGGTATTTGTAGATGTTTGTTGACCATGACAATATAAGCCTCTCATCAAAAGTAATAGCATATGGAACAATTTTAAAAAAGACATATGCACAGCATTTTGTTTGTCCATTTACCCTATGTATATGTTTTATCCTTTATTTTTTTTTCTCTGTTTTGATAAATTAATTACTGATATACAAATTGAAATAATCCATCTCGTTTCTCTGTTTTCATGAGCATGCACATAAAATAATTGCAATATTTAGTTTGTTAGAAACATATAAGCAACAAAGCCTATCTAGAATTAATAGAAGAAAAAGAGACAAATTAAAATAGAAAACACAGAAATAATTCATGTAATGAATGAATTTTCAGTTTTCTTTTTTATAAATGATTGGAATAATTTTGGATTAGTCATTAATAATTAACTATTTTTATACTAATTATTTAGAATAACTCTCAAAATTAATAAAATTTTAATTTAATAATATTAAAATTATTTTTTTAATATACACAAGGATTAGAGATATGAGACACTATTTCACAAAACTATGATAATTTTATAAAAACATGCTAACATATATAATCCATACACAAATACTTTTCATAACTGATTCGGGATCTCGAAGATTAGCCCACTCTCCAATTCTCGTGAATTAAAATTATTTCCAATATTATAAAATTGAGATTCAAATTTAAATCGTATTAAGGACTACCAAAAAAAATTGCTCTCCCACCAAATAAATACCCCACCCCCACCATGCAATCCACCTTTCCTCTCTTTTCTAACTTCATAAAGACAAATAATTATACCTCTCTTCCTATCTTCACAATGTCTACTTTCGTCTGGAAGAACCTGCTTAAATGCTTACCCACCCCAACTGCTTCTCCACATCCACTCATCTTACAACAAGAAAACACACATCTCTTACAATCCCCCACTACCAACGCGACGACGGCCGCCACATCAATTTTGATTAGGAACTTCAACTCCGTCTATGAACTCTCCTCAGCTTCCACCTCCAAATCGCTCAGCACTCCCTCCACTTATTCCTTCTCCTCCTCCGACGCCTCTGACTCCGATACCGACGACTCGCCTCCTGATTTCGCCGCCATCTTCGCTTCCCAGCGCTTCTTTTTCTCCTCTCCCGGCCGCTCCAACTCCATCGTCGAGTCACCTGAAAAGCCACCGGAGTCTCAGACACCACTCACCGGCAGCGTTGCAGTTAAAAAGTACTCACCAGATCCTTACACAGATTTTAAACATTCAATGCAAGAAATGATTGAAGCTAGAAATCTAACAAACGTGACAACTGATTGGGACTACTTGCATGAGTTGCTCTCCTGTTATCTTACCTTGAACCCTAAACATACCCATAAGTTTATTATCAGCGCTTTCGCTGATATTATTATTTGCTTACTATCTTCTTCTTCGCCGGATGCCGACACCCTCCAGACGAGCGAAGGCCACCGCCGCCGGCACAATGTTTCACATTGGTTAGTGTAATACATTTGATTGATCAGTACGTAATCTTGTTTTTTTTTAAAAAAAAATTTGTTATCAAGAAATGTCAGAGATAGTTAAATGGAATTACTTTATCTTTGGTATGCAAGAAGACGAGTAATAAAATGTAATATTACTACGTTAATTTGGAAACCAAGGAAAGCGTGGAATATGTTAATGTCTCGATGCACACTTGTTCATATATGAGTGACCAAATGAAATGACAAAATGCTTATGTATTTCTTGTTAAGTGTTGTTTCTTAATTAATTATCTTGGAGTTGGATTTTAATTATCTTGATTATCTAGCAATAGTATGGTGGGAGTTTCACCTAAGGTAATCCATGCTTCATTAGGCCTCTAATAACCCCTCCAAAAAAACAAAAAAAGCAATTTCCCAGAGGACAGAAGGGAAGACAAACCAAGAGGATTCAAAGAGATATCCTAACTAATATCAATGAAAAAAAAAGATACGCATACATAAAATATAATTAACTTATACCAAAAGAATTTTAACCCCATCATAATTTATAATTAGCCGTAAAAGTAAGTTGGTTTAGGTAAGGTTAACACCAGACCATTTGTCCTTTGTGTTTTCATTATTTACTATTATATTAGACTCTCTCTCTCTATATAAGTTATGGCATTTGGTGGGATGTGGAGTACTATTCCACAAATCAAATGTGTCCCCTAAATAGGTCATAATCCAACCGTCCTAATTGATTTACTAAATTTTGTTAGGGCATGGAAACAGAAGGGAGGACGAAATGATCATAGACCCCAAAGAATAATAACCGAAGATTGATTATATGTGAACGAAAAGATTATGAAAGATTTCATTTAAATGCTACAAAATTATGGGTTTGAGTATAATCAAAGTCTCAGTAATGATCAAGTCATTCCAATACTATAACATCATCTTCTTGAATACAATAAAAACGACTAGTTAAAATTAAAATGAAAGGTGAAAGCTATACATGATGACGCCAAATGCAGAGAAGGTTGGACAACTAGTAAATAAACAAGTAGGGCCAAATACAAAAGCTAACGCTAACTCCCAAAGAATCTCTATATTTTGTCTATGGTGTTAGTCCTTTTTTTACTTTCCCACAAAAGGAACACCCACTTTGGACCAACATTAATATCCAGCACAGGCCTCCAATATGCATATGTATCTTCTTTATGTATAAAATTACAGTCTTTTCTCTGGTTAGGTACTTATTAAGTTGTATTATTATAATATAACATTGGCAAAAAACTTGCTCTAGGCGAAAAAGGTTAGAGAAATAAATAGGAACTCCACGAGTTATACGATAGTTCAACCACCCATGCATGGAAGAGTTAAAATGTGTTGCGTTACTGCTTAAAGTTCAGCTTTTTTGAGATTAATAATGCATATGCATGTAGTTTGTGTAGACTTTTTGCAGGTTTTTTCTGTGACAAAGTAAAAGCTTCTGTGTTTTATTTTCAGGGATTTTTCACCTTTGGATTTGTCCTTATTATATATCGCAATATTGGAAAGTGGGTCCATTGGTTATGAACAAATAAAGAAAAAGGTGAATGCCAATTTTCTTGACAAATTCAATTTTTAGGTGCTACCCATTATTCATACGCAGGACTCAGGAGGCACTATCAAAACAATAATGCATGTGCCTTCTTAACTATCCATTGCAAGTTTGTACTTGAATTTAATTTGATGCCAATTCATTTGAGATATATATCCTTGCTTAGGTAAGAAATCCAGCCATTCTTTTAAGATCTGATAACATAACCTCACAAGCAAATGTGAAATATTTTTTTTTTCTCTCCTTTTTATTTTTGGTTAACATTTAATTAATGTATTAGTTAATTTCATTAAATTAAATTTTGATTAGACTAAAAATAGATCATTCAATATCAATCACATATAGTCTGATTGATCTTTTTACTTTAAAAAGTAAAAATTTTAAATTTAATTATCCTTGTGATAAGAGAAAATTTTCATTAAGTCAATGAGAATTATTAAAAAAGAAAAGGATAAATTTTTATGTCAATCTCTAGATTTAAATGAATCAGATGGGAGTCTTAAATTTATTCCGTCATATGAGATTGAGAAGTGGAACACTTAGTTGTGAGAGAAAAAATATAACGTGACAGTTCTATCCAATAATTTCTTACAGGACCCTGCTTTCTAGTTTGAAATAATTTGAAAATAACGCAGTGACATACAAGTCCAAAATGAGATGGTTTTTGTCAGTTCATCACAGCAATCAAGGCGAAAGTGAATTTCTGGATATAGAGATCTTTGGTTTGTGGCCTAACCAGGATTATGTTTTATATACACATAAGCCAAATCTGTTTATATCAAAGCAACCAACTTTCCACTGCAGAGTTTGTATTGAAGCAAAAATTTTCAAATGAGGGATGAAGAACAAGAGTTTTGGTTATGGAGAATGGGGAAGTTTTGTGTCAAATTTGTTTGCTTGTGAAGATTGTTGAGCTCCGGTTTCATGGGTTTTATTCCTTCGGGAATTGGGATTTTCCTGTTGATGTTCAATAGCAATTTTGTTTGCTTTTGGTTTTGGCATGCAAACCCCTGATTCTTGTCTCTGTGGATAGATGGTACCCAAATGCGCGGAAATGCTCGCCTCTTATTTTATTTACTCAGAAACAAGTTTGGAGACACTTTTTTTTTTTTTTTTTTTTTGTACACTGGAAATATTTAAAAGCATGCAAGTTATCAAAATTTAAATTCTTAGCTTTCTGCATTATCTTTTAACCAAAAAAAAAAAAAAACTTTCTGCATTATAATACATACTTAATCATCATTAAATTATTAGTGAATATTACAATGTCTTATACAACATAATATTATCATACTTTAGGTAACAATTTTAACAATATATTAATTATTTATCATTTAAAATAATCTTTACTTTTAATAAAATTACTATAAATAATTAATAAATTATACATATAATTTAAAATTAATTCACCCATTTAAGTAATCCTTCATTTTGTTCATGGAGCGAGTGAAAAGTCCAGTGAAGAAACAAATAGGGCCTCACAGCACGTAAAACGTTAAATAGCGATAGGCCCAAACTAGTAAACAGCTAAGCCCACAAGAAGAGTGTCCAAGTGTTGCAGGTTTCGGAACGCATTAACTTCAAATCCCTCTTTATCCATCATGAAGAAACTTAGACAATGGAAATCACCCGAAAACCCCCCCAAAAAAAAAAAGTGGGGGAGGAGAGGGGATAAATTTCACCCTCCCCCGAACTTATCACTAATAAACACCGCAGTGAACAAACTTAAAAATGTTACTTAAAACAATGTAGAGTTCAAATAAATGCACATTGTTATACCATATGTTAACGGGGCAAGCAAGATCATTGTTGGATTGACATGTGAATCTTAAAATGGTAAAAAAAAATGAGTCGGCAAAGCCATTTTTTCGCTTTAAAATGTTATCCAATCATTTGTTCTTTCTCCTTCACTTCATTCAGTTGTCTCCTGCACTCACCTTACTCCCTAACGTCACTCTTACTTATAGACTCTGTCCTTGATCCTTTGAAGAAGATGATGTCAACATTCGAGGGAGACATAGGTGCTCCAATATGTGCGTGTGGCCGAGAAGCACAATTGAAAACCTTGTGGACTGATGATAATCCTGAGAAAAGATTTTATGGTTGTGACAACTATGAGATAAGTTTTTCTTTTTTTATTTTGTTACAGGAGGTTGTTCACTTAAAATAATACTATGATTATCGTATATTTTGTAGACTCCTTATGGTGCATGCAGGTTTTTTTTTTTTTTTTAAGGGTGGATCCTGCAATGCCAAAGAGGCTAAAAAATATGATTAATGAGTTGTTTCGCAAGATTGAGAGACTAGAGAAGGAGAACAAAAAATTGGAAAAGAGATTGAAGGATTCATTAGATAGTAAATGGGTTTGGAGTATTGCAATCTTAGGTATGGGGATTCCATTTATGTGTTCATGGATTTGGGGAAGAAAGAAATGAAATGAGTTGAAGATGAAGAAGAGAAAAAGAAAATATAGGGTGAGGGTAATGTACTTTCCCCTGAAATGAAATGAAATTAAATTTGTTTCATACATTTGTTGTTCTTTCTTTTATATCAATTACTTACTGAAATTACTAACTTAATGATATTTGAATGCAAGATAATGTAAAACATAAGAGGAAGAATAGATTCAAATATGCAAATATGTTGTAAAACATAAGAGAAATATGAGCATCTGTACAAAC
This sequence comes from Omphalea diandra, assembly GCA_949677035.1. Lineage (NCBI taxonomy): Eukaryota > Viridiplantae > Streptophyta > Magnoliopsida > Malpighiales > Euphorbiaceae > Omphalea > Omphalea diandra. Next base: position 69,476 of record CATIWR010018334.1, on the reverse strand, counting down.
ATAATATGAAACAATATAATATATCCTGTAAAACATAAGAAAATATATCAAACATAATCTCGTAAAACCCATATATATAAATTGACAATCGAAATAGGAAAATTGATATTCATATATAAATTTGGAGTAATATTGATCATAATGTATCAACCTTTACATTAATCAAAATGTTTCCATTATGAAGCATAAAAAGATTTTGTTTCATAATAGAAACACAAAAGAACAAAATAACTTCCATATTATATTTGTGCATCATAATTACATTAAATATGTATAAAAGGCATACTCAAGGCCAAAAAATACAAAAACTTCAGTTCATATATTTTCACTTTCTCGAACCACGTCTTGTCACATGCTTAACCCGAGGGCCTTACCTACTTGCAGCAGTGTCTTCATTCATTGCACTTTATTGTTGAGTAAAGTTACTCCTTTGGCTAGGTACATTATGTATAATTTGACTACTACCCTGCAATATAAAATTCAAGTTATAAAATTTAGGTATAGTTTGACTACTACCCTATAATATAAAATTCAAGTCATAAAGAGAAGTACAAAATAATAAATACAAATGAAAAAAGCACAAGGTAGATAACAGACAACTTACATCCATCATCCACCTTAGAGTTACAGGATTGCTTGTAGTTGGTGAATTGTTTGTTTGCTATTCACTTCCTCCATTGTTACTTAGTCCAAACTTATGTTCCTAGATGTCTGCAACAACACAACACACACACACACACACATACATATATATATATATATATATAAATCACTTTTTCATAAAAAACAAACATGTGAGGAAAAAAATTACTTACTGTTGACTTATGCCATCTTTTATTATGGCATTTTTCACCACATTAGGGATAAGTCATAGACACCAATCCAATCTTCCTAAGTTTGGTTCTTCCAGCTTCCATCTTCTTCCCTTCAGCCTCCTTTCTTTTGGCCTTAGGCTTTCTACCACTTTTTTCCTTCACACATTGAGGCACACAAAACACATATACTAGGTTAGACTTGGGCCACATCTCATGTCCATTAAGGGGGTTTATACAGTAGCTATAAACCTTAACAAATGCATCTACACTATACAGTTGATCCACATAAGTTTTAAGTTCTTCATTGTTCTCTACTATACATGATATAACATGTATACAAGGTATCCTTGTCAATTCCCATCTCCTGTAAAAACAACTCCTCTCTATCATAAACTGACTATCCCCACATTTAACTTGAATAATAAGACTGGCAACAATTAAAAGGAAACAATTACAAGCTTGGTGTTTTAACTTATCTAATTTTTTTTTGGATTTTAGGGCACAATGGACCTTTGACTTTCTTAATATCTTCTCTCTTCTTATACGACCTTTTCATCAATTTAACCCTAATCATCTCTAACTTTGTGATGATGGGTTTCTCTTTTGCTTCCAATATGTAGTGGTTGAAGCACTTATAGATATTATTCAAGAGCATGTCACATTTGGCAGTAACCTTGAAATAAGCTTTACTCCAATTCTCACAAGGTCTTGCCCTCACCCATTCCCTACATTTGGTTGATAGTTTCTCAATCTCATCTAACCAAAACTTCATTCTAGCACTGTAAATTGCCCTAACAATATTTCGTAACAAGTCTTTGTATTCTTTTCCCTTAAATTTTGCCCTCATATTGGTCCACAAGTGTCTCACACACATTTTGTGTTCATAGTATGAGAACATTTCTTTGATAACATGAACAAGTCCCAAATAAAAAAATTAGCATTGTTAGTTATTGGAATATACAATTAGATTCATAATAAAAAAAAAATGAAGTGCATAATTAGTACCTTCTGTCAATCAGACATAAATGTCCAATGATGACTATTATACATTTGTAAGTCTTCTCTCAAATTCTTCATAAACCACTCCTAACTTGACTTGCATTCTGATTCTACAACTACCCATGCAATTAGGAATATGCAATCATTTGGATCAATTTCAACTGTTGTTAGCAATTAGACACCATAATCCCGTTTCAGCCAACATCCATAAAGGCAAACTAACGGTTTACACCATTCTTTAAAAGCTTCCCTAAATGGTGTTAGACATATGTAAACCCCTTCAAACATACCCTTTTCTTCAAAAAATTTAGTCGTGTTGCCTGGATTGGTCTTAAGGATTTCAAGTTTGTACTAATGTAATCTCACATACTGTTTTGCGTCATCCCTATGGATTTTTTTCAAAGCTAAATCCCTAGCCAAGCCTTTATTCTTCCTATTGAGTAACATAAATCTCTTTGTACTTTGTTGATAAAAGCATTTAAATTCCTAGCTGGATCGTCCCTTAACTCTTTCATGTACAGGTTAGCTAACCATTTGACAGTGTAATGATGCTTACTATACACCTTCTCGCACTTGTGTGTTAATATTGCACTTCTGATTTGCACTATTTTATCCAGAGGATCTTTTCTATCATATTTCCAACAATATATCCTCCAACCATAACCTTTCTTGCAACATGCCACAACTTGTTCATTTTTTGGGAAAATAGCTTGGAATCTATTCTTTATCCCATAATTCCTAACTGCAGTCTTGAATTCATCACTTGACCTAAACAACGTGCCTAAAGAAAGATTGGATTTTTCATATCTCTCTTACTATTAAAATTTGGAAAACTATTTCTCCCGTCACACTCACTCTCATCCTTAAAGTCTGAGTCTGTTACTAGCTCATCTGATGGACCATAATCAGAGTCTACATGATTAGGTTATGCATGTATTTATGAACCTTTTGATTCTACTTAAGCCTCACTCCCCTTGGGTCTACCTCCGTGTTTTGATTGAGAACCTATATTGAATCTTCTGTTACTAAACTCATTAATTTTTCTATATAGATCATCATCCATGTCAGGAAGGTTATAGCTAGGGTCATTGAAATTCAAATTTGTTGGTGTATCCCTATTATCAGTGTTACCACCACTAATCCCTTCAACACCTATAATATCTTCATTATCCTCAATCTCATCCTTGCCATATTCCTTATCCTTACTCTTATCTTCTTCCTCTTCCTCCACCTTACCTTCATCATCCTTACCATTACCATCCTCACCATTACCACCTTCACCCTTATCACCCTCACCCAAAAGTAGTAATTGTTAACCACCTTCCCTAACCTGCAACTGTTGTCCTTCATTTCTAATAACTAGAAGCTCACCAATCTGTGTTTCATCAATCTCCTCAATATCTATAGCATTGATATGTTCAACATATAGATATATCTTTCTTGAATTTGCCCCATATAATGACATTTCCCATATGTCATTGTCTTTTTTAGTCACTCTTAAGCCGTCCTTATACTTCGTTCTAGGTACTCTCCAATGATACTTAGCAGCCCCCTCACCCCTAATTTTTGTAATGTCATATCTATACTAATTTCAGAAAGAGTATTTGCATGGTAGTTATAAAAGAACTACACTTCCCCATCTACATAACTGCACTCACCCATTGTTCCCCCATAATGGACAATTAGAGTGAAAAAACCTTCAGGGCCTGTCAACCAACAACACAACGCAATGCATAAAAAAGAAAGAATAAAACTTTAACCTCAATAGTCAATAAACAAACTTCAAAAATGACAATTTCAGCATAAACAGTCCAAATGCATTTTCATAATTTATTATATTATATAAACAAATAACAAAAAAAAGACAAAAGAAAAAGACAACAGTCAATATACAAACATCAATATTTCAAAAAAAAATTCTATATTATATACATCATGCAAAATAAAAATTTGTTTTTTTTTATCTTCAATAAAAAAAGATAGCACAAAATACTCATCACATTAACCCAAGACCCGCATTCGACCACCATTTTTCATAAATGTTTCTGTTAAATAACCCTATATAGAAACAAACATTTATCACCTTTTACCAAACTATGATGGGGTTTCGAATCACAAATATGATGAGGTTCTCTCTATCATAAAAAGTAGGACCGCTTTGAATCTAAAACAAGGACCGCATCTAACTGCAACATAGTGGTTGTGTGTCTTTATACGTTCGAAGAAAAAATCTCAATTACTTTAGGGTTTTATCTAATGCCAACAAATGAAGGAAGAAAAATGTAGTTCATTAGAGAAGTTAAAAGAGGAAAAATTTTACTTGTTCACGACGTTAAAAGAGGCAAAAAATTAGGGTTAATTGGGTGCCAGCGGAAGGGGAGCCTCTTTGAGAGAGAGAGAGAGAGAATGTGGCTTAGCCGACTCCATGTGTTATGCATACAATGATACTATTTGCGCTGTTAACAAATGGTGCAGCGGTGTACATTTGTTTGAACTATACAGTGTTTTAACTGACATTTTTGAGTTTGCTCACTGCAGTGTTCATTAGTGACAAGTTGGGGGAGACAGGTGAAATTTACTTAGTGGGGGAGGGGGGAATTGCTGCTCAATCATTTTAAACTTTCCTTTATCCCGTCACGTTTTTTGACACCGTCAAGAATGGTCCCACCAAACCTGTCCTTACACCTAAAATTTCCACTTTCCTTGTTCTGCCACTGTAATCTCCGACCACAAACACAAAAGCAAGGAAAGGAAAGAAGTGGAGGAGAGCGCCGAATCTGAGGCCGCGAAACAAGCAGAAACAGTGGTTAAGATGATCTAGTTAGAAGCGGAGATACAAGAAGGCGATGGTAGAGAGGAAGGAGGAGGAAAAGAAAGGAGGGGATTTGTTTAGTGGGGTGAGGGAGGAAATTCAAGAGATAGAATGGCCTATTTCGGTAAAGGGACCACTGTTGAGGTGCTTGGCGTGATGGTAGGGCCTACCATCATTTTTCTTGCCGTTTGGCCGAGTTCGTTTTAATATTTAATTTTCTTTTTTACCTTTACTCAACTGTCGATTAATTGAGAACAATAGCATAATACCTGCACTCATGAATTACTTGCAAGGCCATGCTTATTTTAAGCGTTACTGAGCATAACAGCTTCGGGGTCATTCCAATTAAGTTTGGGAAATAGTTGAGATGTTGAGTGAGTCGATTTGAGTTTAGCAGCAGGACCCGATTACCCCGCTAAAACAAATACTCCTCCACAAGGATTGCAAAGCACCAAATACTTTGATTTTATCAGCAAGGCAGCTTTGCCAAAAGGAAATTGTAAGCAAGAAGCACCATATACTTTGTTTTATCTAAGAAATTGCGAAAACAATGATGGAAACCTGATATCAAGGCTTACGAAGCTAACTGATCAACATAATTTGAAAACAACATCTATATCATCCAATTCCAGGTTCCAGATAGAATTCATTTCACTCATGGAACAAATATTATAAGACCCTAGCATCTTTTTTAAGTGTGAATATCAATATTTTTTTCGTGTTTTCGTGGAAATAATATCAACTAGTCTACATTCACCATCAACAAAGTTCATACCCAACACTCATACACTACAAAAAAATACTACAATTTTATCGAAAATGTTTAAGAAACTGTAGAAGAGGGTAACAAAATACATGACCCATCATTCACTTGAACCTGCAGGACCCACAAGAACTCCTTGAGAAGAACTTTCCTTTTTGCCATCATCATCCTTCACATCACTGTCAGGCTTTCTTATCCTGACCTTGTATTTGGATTCAAAATCAGCTATTTCCTTCTTCTTTTTTCCCAATGCCTCATTAAGCCTTGTTATTACCTCCTCAATCCCCTCTTTATTGCGCTGGACAGCAGGCAGAACTTCCTTGATAGTTCTCTCAACCAGCACACCTCCCATCATTCGATAGCACCTCCTGGATGGATCAAGTGGTTGGATAGCATTGATGACCAATGAATGCTCACTTATTTCCATCTCAAGCTCAGTGATTTTCGAGTAAATTTGATTGAGTTCAGATCTCATCATAGTATATGCATTCACAATTGCCTGTTCATTTACGGGTTCCTTCTGATCACTATCAGTTTTGCTGGCCATGATTCTCTGCAAATAGAAACATACAAGTACTAATGAAGTGGAATCCTTCACACAATTCTACTACAATTAAATGGTCAAAACTTTGGACATAGTTACTAAAATTATTTTACAAACCCACGATAGGATGTTTTGGCATACAGAAGGATAACTGAAGATGAGCACAGGTGGCAATTATAATGGTTGAATCATCAAATAAACCTCTACCTCTAATCCGATCCCTTATCAGGCAAAGTATCAAACTTCACATATTTTTTTGAATAGCAAATACAGTTAAAACTTCATTACCTATAATTAAAATAACCTATTTAAGTAGGAGACAGGGATAAAAACACTTTTATTACTATCTGGGTTGCATATGATTCTAATAACAAAATCCGAAAATAATAATCAGACAAGCTGAATAAATCCTTGAAGCCTGCAACCAAAGACAGCAGATATGGAGACCAATAAATTAAGCTCCATCAGTGATTTGTCCTTTCTAGTTTCTCATATCGATGTACTGAGGAAAATTTCAATAAGATCATGAAACCCTAAGCATAAACTGTTCAACACATAAAATTAAAATGCTCTATCCCTCCTAGTCAAGTGCCTAATCAACAATTGTCATTCCCAGCAACTGAATTCGCAACAGACGAAATAACGGCGATTCAAAATCCAGTATTGGGTTTAGTTCAAGTTTGGGACACACTTAGGGTTTTAGAGATGGTAATCCCCGATTGATTTAGCTTCAGGTCGAAGATACAATAAATAATAGTGCAGCAACGATCATATTCGGTTGTTTCTTTCGGTATTAAGGGCCAAACCAAAGCTTTTGGAGAACCGAACGATAAGAGAATAATCATATTGCCGATTAAAACCAAAAGGAACAAAATAAAATAAAAACCTGAAAGGGAGGAGTGGAAAAGAAAATAGGATTTACCTATGGACAGTGGACTTTTGCAGTGAGAAGCGTGCAAGATGAGAGTTGAGAGAGGCTGAGGCACACTCGGAGTCGGAAAACAAAGACAAAGGAGGCTTTGATTTACAAGTTTTAGCACTCTGGTCTTCAGAAATAGATGACTTAACGGACCAATCAAGTGATTACAACTTGATAGCAAGGCTTTCTTTCTGCGTTTGTCAGTTATAATTATGTGCTTCATGATATGTTGGATAAATTCTTATTTGTGTCCATTTTAAAACAAAAAAAATATAAAAATTCCCTCGTTGTTTTTTATTTGTTGATGTGTCGATACTAAGGTGAGAACATATTATTAAAAAATTATGTCCTTTCAGGCAATTTTCATTAAGAATTATTAAATTCTAATTAAAATTTTTATTATGGTCACAAATTCATTTTTATGAATGAACATACATATTGTTATTCGAATCAAATAAACATTTATGCTTAGTCACTAGAAAAATCATAAATTGGACTAATTTCATCAACTTGATTTTTAAAGATAATTATAACAGAATGTGGACCAAAATTTAGTAATTATGTGTAAGAATTACTCTTCAAATCCATTCAAAGTCAAAAATCATAGGTTTTGAATAAAGTCACTTCTTTTTTTTGCCTCTGAAAAGTTATATTGAAATTTTTATTTCTTGAAAAAATAAAATTCATATACACGTTGTTTTGATTTTTATACATTTACTTTTTAAGATAATCTAAGAATTTTCGGAAGAAAAAATGAATTACTGAAAAGTTATTATTGAGGTTTAATATAATTAGTTATTTCAAAACTAATATATATTTTTTTAAAGTTCGCTGGAGACCTTATAAACTATGAACTATACCATGAGAGATAACTTTTTGCATTCAACTTTTATCATAAAAGTGAAACACTTGTTATATTAATAGAGAAATGAATCGAATCCAAGATCTTTCACTTCCCACATTTTTCAAAAATGTGATAAAACCAATCAAATTAAGCCTGATTGACAAAATTAATATTTCTTTCTCACTCAGAATTAAAACATTTGGTTATATGCATCCGCCAATTTGGATATAGAGCAGAGTTCAAGTCTTTTTCAAAATCTCATACTTTTCAATGATATTATAAAGGCTAAAATTGTTTAAGTTTGAAACAAATAAGGCAAAATATATGTTTTGAAAAATCTCAATGAGTTTTTGAATAATTTTGAGTGTAAAACAGTAATTTGCCATGAAAGAAATACATTATTAAGTTGAAATAAAATCTAAGCATTCTTCATAATTAGTTAACTTTCAATTTTAAAAAAGAAGTTGGTTAGATAAAGTTCAAATTCAAGGATCCACATTTAGGTGAAGGAATTAGAGCAGATATAGAGAAGAAAATCCAAAGATAACAAATGAACATAGCCTTAGCAGAAAATTAAAGGCATTCCATTCTATAGACCAAACATTTGAATTTAGTAGTAGAAATGCTCCTTGCAACCAAAAACATTCAACGATATGAGCTTTGAGCCAATAGAAATAACATAACATCTTTCCTATCCCAAGCTCAAATGGTTAGCAAGAAACTGGAACTAGTCTTCTAAAACAGTGAACAAATGTCATGCTTTCGGCCTCACGTCTAACTGACTCAAATAGCACAGAGGATAGGCACCTCTCTCCAAAGCTTGGAAAAATCACCTGCATATATCCATAATCAGCCTGCTGCAGAGGCCTAATTGAAATGTGTACTTTGTGTTAAGGTACAAAGCATTTAAAATTGGTCATGTCCACATGTTTTGGATTCCATCATTAAACAGAATTCCATAAGCTATTTGAGTGAGAAATTCTGTCCAAATCCCAGTATAGGCAACCAGGAAATAACCCTTTACCAGAATTGCTGAGAGTTACAAGGGAATGATAAAAACTTGCAACAATAAGTTTTACAGCATTCTCTGGCCTTTTCGCGATCTTAACTGCAGCAGCAGTGGCAGCACCAGATGATATTCCCACCTGCGGGAGAAGAAATGGGATAACACAAAAGAAAGTTATGTAAAATTATATCATAGAAATGCTATGTCTAACGGTACATGGTTAATAGCATAGTTGTGGATCACACGGGCAAACTTACTAGCAATCCTTCTTTCAGTGCAAGAAGCTTTGCAGTTTCAATTGCTTCATCGCTCGTCGCCTAGAAAATTTGTACAAACTGAGTCAGGGAAAGCTGACACATCTGACACATTCAAATTACTAGTATGGTTGTGTACCAGGAAGCAAAACAAATTCATAATTCACTATCTGGTAAAATGGAACAAACAAAATATGTCAAGTGGGGATGGGAAGCACTACTAGAAATTCATGCTCTTAGTAACAAGCATTGCCCTTTTTGTACAAGACTTGTACGGAGTAATCAAGAGCTGTTGGGCTTACTTGAACAACTTCATCGATGATATCAACTTCCAAAACTCCTGGGATAAAGCCAGCACCTATTCCTTGGATCTTATATGGACCTAGAAAGAAATAGCCGATATATTAGGTGAGAGAGACAGCCAATATAAAAACATAGAGAAAATAGCTAAAGTTCAAAACTGGTTGACATTCATTCGTAAACTTAAGGAAAACCCAGTCCTTGATGTAGAAATTCTTTTTACAGTAAGTGTATAAGCTCCAGGAAATCCCAAATCTATTTGCATGTTCTGACACTAATTTTCCAAGAATTATTCATATTACCGAGCAAATGTCTGCAGTTTGCCTAGCACTTTGCTAAGGGGCATTCCTTCTCCTGTATGTATTCGTGCCAAAAAGTCTTACAATTTACAGTAGCATATATGATTGACTATCATGAGTATGCCGCTGGTTGTGTAGAAATATAATGCAAGAAGACATGCTGTGACAAGGAATTATCCCACCAATGCATCACTTTGATATAACTCACCCGGTTTCCCTCCAGATAAAACAGGGCTTTCAACCTGTTCCACACCATACAACTGCAGCAAATGCATGAAAAAAAATGATGAATTGAGTGCAATAGAAGATCAAAATTCTAATAAGTTGTAATTTTTGCTAGTACCACTATTCATGCTGATGAATGAATTTTTACTATTCAATAACATTTATAATAAAGGGTTCATGCCACCTTAACATTAGGATTCTGCTCTTTTATTCCCAGCACCAGTTATGGTCCCCCAGTACCTATCCCTGAAACAAGGGCATCAATTTTCCTTCCTGATCCTTTCCATATCTCTGGTTCGGTAGTGTCATAATGTATCTATATCAATTAAGAAGAATTGGAGTCAACACACGCTCAACCACCAATGTACCAAAGCAAAAGTATTGATTGAGGGACAACAGGAAAAACCTTTGGATTAGCAGCATTTTCAAACTGCGGAAGCATATAAGCATTGGGGGTCTTAGCCAAGATCTCTTCAGCTTTTTGGACAGCAGCTTTCATGCCCTTAGCGGGATCGGTAAGAACCAACTCAGCTCCAAAAGCACGAAGAATAATTCTCCTTTCAAGACTCATTGACGCAGGCTTTGTGATAATAAGTCATTATCTCTTAGCAGCGGCGATGAATGCTAATCCTATGCCCTTATTTCAGCCTGTAGGCTCAATCAGAACACTCGTCACCAACAATATTTTGAAACCAACAGGAATTCAAAAGCACAAAACAAAGAACTCAATACTAACAATAATATTGTGACAACCAACTCATTGATTATTCAAAACCAATATGACTAACCTGTCCTGGTGTAACGAGGCCCTTGGCCTCTTCATCAGAGATCATGCTGTAACTAATCCTGCATGTTAATCCACAAAAATCACTATTCACTACCCAACAAAAACTAATATTTAGAGACAAACTAATAAAGTGTTTTAACACGAAACCTATCTTTGACACTAGAGCATGGCTCCATCGTCTCTAGTTTAGCAGCAATACGAGCAACACAACCAACCACAACATGGTTCAGATATACCAATGGAGTTTTCCCAAGTAACTATGGGTCAAAAAAAAAAAAAAAAAAACCAAAAACAGAAAAAGGATAGTATAATCAGAATGTTTGCAACCATAAAATCTACACCACAGAGAGAAAAACTTACTTCAGTTACATCTTTAGCAATTCGTTTTTTTCAACGGCCATAGCTTCAGATTACTGCGATTCAAGAAATAGTAAAAAGAACAATCAAAATGAACATATAATGTCAAATATCCAACCAGCCAAGCAGAAAGGTCAATTCCTCATCTCGACAAATATGCAAATAAATAACAATCTTTTTGAAGCCAATAAAATATAGAAATGTTTTTGGTCCAGATAATCTCAATCTTTAGCTATTAATTGCGTATCTACATATGATTAATGAAAAGACAACAATTAGGAGATATGCAAGTAGTAGTATCAAGGAGGGGAAAGATATCACCTTTGAGAGAATTGACAAAAAAAAAAAAAAATCAAGTTTATGTTTTTATTGGAGTTGGCTAAAGGGTTTATATGGAAGTGTATTTATTTTTATCGTTGCATCCTTTGATCTGCTGCTTTTGTTTGGAAGGGAAGAATGAGTGGCAAATAGAATCAAATTTTTGGAATCAAATAAGGAAAAATTTTAGGATTTTGTTTGAATTTCATGTGGAAAATTTGGGTGTGTACCTGACCTGATTTTAAGACCAAGTTAACAGTGAATGTGATGTGACCAAATGCAACTTCTAAATCAGCACAAGCAATTGGGTTACTTGTTTCGATGCATGCCTACTAGTTAAATAGTGAGCATTTTGCCATCAATAAGTCCTTATTATGAAAATGGATTCATGCGTAAATCCAACAATTTATTACATGTGGAAATTATCATATATTTGTGCCTTTCATGCTTCATAGTTGGAATTTCAGAATCGAAAATTATGGTTTTTATATTTGTTTTTTTTTTAAATCAATGCTTATGCAAATCGAGGAGATCATTTCAATTAAATTTTATTTTCTTTTGTGAATAAAATAATCATCCAATAAAATAAATTTATAAGTTTAATTTTTATATAGAATAATGTTTTTATGTTACTTATATTTTAATTATTGGGGTGTGCTAATTTTGGAATAGATGACTAAGTCTTTATATTTTGAAAGAATCTCTTGCTTTGTCCAATCCTTATGTAATCAGAAAAACTGTAGCCCATTTTGTAATTTTCTTTAAAAAAAACTAGATCTTCAAAATAAATTTTAGCTGTAATTTTTTTTTAAAAAAAAAGTTTTTTTTTTCCTTTGCTCCAAGGAAATAGGTAAATGCCAATTCTACCTATCAAAACCTTATCCTATTCAGCACCACCAACAGTCACACAAGCTTCCCTCATTTCCCACCTCACAATAGCCATGGCAGCCCCTACATTTAACTCCTGCTCTTCCCCTCACTCTCAACAAACCAGGGTTAGCTATCAAATTTCCTTCCCTTAAACTCAACTATAGTTTTGACCAAAAAACAAAAAAAGAACAAAACTCAACTATAGAACAGACAGATCCCTGAAGACTATAGTTAGGTCATACAAAGTGGTGATTGACCATGAGGGTCAGTCCACAGAGTTGGACGTGGAACCCGATGAGACCATAACATCCAAGGCATTGGACTCTGGCCTGTCTGTGCCTCATGACTGCAAACTTGGTATGCATGACTTGCCCGGCAAAGCTAATAAGCGGGACGGTGGACCACAGTGAAGGTATGCTTAGTGATGATGTGGTGAAGCGTGGGTATGCAATGCTGTGTGCATCCTATCCAAGGTCAGATGTCATATTAAGACCATTCCTGAAGATCTTTGCAACTAGCAACAGCTGATTACTGAAATTTGTATGATTGCTGTTTCTGTTAAGAATTTTGATATTGAACACCTAATTTGACTTCAATCTTTATCATGAGTATCTTATCATGTCAATGTTCAAAATATTTGCTGCTTGTACTTTGTATTGTGCTGCGGCATAAAGACAAGTTAATGAAACTGAAAGCATTTTCTGTTATACCAGTGAAATCTGAAAATCATCTCATCAAACAAATTTCTAGGGCATCCTTTAAATTCTCAAAGAATATATCTTATTGGACTTGATAATGATATAAAATTGGATTAGAAACCCTGTCTCAGAATACTTACCGGCGACTAGATGAATGTTATCCAATGATTTTAATCTGGCTGTTCAAACATCAAGCATTGCAAAAAGGATTTTAATTTTTTCTTATTCATACGTTTATGCATCAAAATAACAAAAGATAATTACACAAGAAATATTACAAGATCAGTCTAAAAGGTACAAAGTAATCCGTGGTCCACTAGCTTGCTCTCATGCTTCTGGTTGTCCCAAGCTGAAGGGAAGCAGAATAATGCATCTTTCTAGTGCCGAAGCGAGTCCCTGTCTCAGCCATCAGAGCCAGTAACTTCATTGCAACTCAATCCATCCCTTGATCTAACTTGCTACTGAAAGAATACCTTCATGATAAAATTTGAAAGGATGATACTCTTGTCATTCCTAAAACATATGTCTAGCAAGCCATGATTCAAAAATCTGTGTATGATGCAGGACAGTATCAGAAATATCAGTTTCGAGAATCAAAGATGCTTGCAACAGAATAACCATATTTATGAAGTAGCGCTAATTACACAGCCAAGTCAACTAGGGAACAATGCTCTAAGAACCTTGCGGGAAGCTAGACTTATGAGGTTTCCATTGCTTAAGCTTCAATTTCACATTAATGCCATTATCTATAATAGACTGACGTACAATCTGAAGCTTACCCTGCAATCTGTCCCCTTTCCTTGGTGTGTAAATCACATCATGAATATCATCTGCCAATGATCTTTGCGCTAGAATTGCCCCCACAGCAACACAAGTAGCTGCATCCTTTGTCGATGGCAGATCAAAATTTAAGTCCCCGGATATCGAATGTGCCACAGCAACCACCTTGCTCGTAGCCCGATGAATACTGCAGGCACGCACAGAAGCTTTTGATATGTAAATATCCAAGCAGAACGGTTCATGGTAAGGACACCCTCCTTTTCTCAGCACCATCAGAACCGTCCACATTATCAAGAAGCAAAGAGTAAACCCTTCCGTTCTTCGTTATCTGAGGAAGTTTTTCAACTCCAAAACTTGAATTAAAACTTGGGTTTTCTTTCTTTTTGCTCGCTTGACAATCATCATTCTTCTTCAAACATTCCTTCTTGTCCTTTCCCTTTGGATCATCCAATCTCTTCGAAGATTTCTTCCTGTGAAACTCAAAACTATACTCTTCAAACTCTTTTGAGTCTCTGTCAAGCTTATAGAAAAGATTGCTTCGAATTCTGATGTTATCAATCACGTCAAAATCAGGGTCACACTGCAAAGATTCTAAATCATCAACCTGCTTATCAAATTTTTGATTAGCAGACCACCCTTCTATTTCCTTATCCAATCCTCGCCACGCGTGGGCTAAACCTGAAGAAACCTGCCAAGTATCATCGTCCACGACCTCAATATCATGAGCACCCAAATACGGTCTCCCATTACTGAATAATGGAGAAAAATGAACATTACGAGGGTAATTCGCTGGTGTGCCATTTGTCTTGTCAATAAAAGCGGAAGCCTTTGAGCAGAAACTACACAATCTTGAGAGGAAATGGGAACCCAGTAGAGGCGTAAAACTAGTGCGTTTCCTCAACAGAAGTGATGCCATTTTGGACTAACCGAATTTGCAATACCAAATGGAGGGAAGGGTGCATTCGATTCTCGTGCAGGTAAAGCATCAAACAGTTGGTGGGCAATGAGACGGCACTTATATACCACTAATTCAATTCCACAGCACTGGCTATGAGTTGTTGTCCTCGTTTCCCAGCCATCACGACCCCTGTAATTCTGGTTTGCATGAAGGTGAAAAAACAAAGGCTATGGTTGGTCATGTTACGTCGTTTTACTACACTTGATGCAACTTTGGGATGTGTTGGTTTTGGTGTTCTATCCACGAAAGGGTTGGGTATAGACGTATAGGCAATCAATATTATTAAAACCAGACCGGTTGTCCGAACCAGCTTGATAGCCAAATAGCAGTAGAAATTTTTTACAAGACTTGAATCCGCTTGAAACAAATGTAACTCAAATCCAAACAAACCTAAAATCACCCCAAAATTTTTAGGTAAGGTCAGGTTTAGGGTCAATTTAATGGATTGAGTCAAAATTGATTCAAATGAGTCAACCATAATTCAATATAATTGATCTGATAATAATATAAAAATAAAATTTATTACTAAATATATAAAGGTAGAATAATTAAAATAAAAAAATTATTCTTTAAAAAATATTTAGATTTTTAATTAAATGCAAATTCAACTTTATTTTTATTTTTTTTAAATATGATGATATTTTATATTTTTAATAAATTTATTAATTTTATTTTACTTTTTCATGTGCCTAAATTATAATTTGTTATTTATAGTAATAAGTTATTTAATAAGAATAAAAATTATTTATTGTGATAAAATAATTTTATCATTTTTATAAAATTATTTAATACAGTTACAAAATATTATTATAACAATATTACTTCTTATATATATTTTGAAGGGCACTAGAAATGTGGCACTAATATATTGTGGCAAAATATTATGATAAAAGAGTTTATGTCATAATTTATCTTGGATGCTCATTTGTTATAATAAAAATTTTTTAGTTAAAATTTTTGGACTCAATAACTAAAAAACTGAAATATTTTTTGCGAAATTTCAATTATATTCAAAATTTCTAATTGAGTCATTTATACCATAATTTAATGAATTTGTTTTAATTGTATTTCAAGTCAAAATTAGTATTTAGTAAGACATATATTTAGAATCAATTCACCATATATTTTTTCAATTAATCCAATTAAATTCAAATTTTAGTTTAAATCTTACTAAGATAATATTTTTATTTTTACTCAATTTAAATAATTTTTCACAAAAATATTAAAATTTTATTTTTATTTTACTTGATAAATAATTAATTTAATACTAATTTCATGTTTTTAATTATAAAATTTCATTTTATATATTTAAATAATAAACTAATAAATCCTTAATTTTCATTTCAAGGATAAATTTTTTGAAAATGTTCATATTCATATTATATAATTGATTTTTTACATATTTCTTAAATGTTTTATTTTACATAATTTATTATTTAAATAAACAAATTAATTTTTTTGATGGGGGATTGAGATATTTATGAATTATAAATTTAAATTTCACTAATTTTTAAAATTTTTAAATTTAAATACAAAATATTAAGTAAAAATGGAATTAAATTGAATAAAAATAAAAATATCATCTTAATTAAACTCATGCAATTGATTTTTAAATATTTTTAAAGTGTTTATTTTAAGTGATTTAAATAATTTAATATTTAAAATATAAAATTAAAATTTTAAGAAGAGATTAAAGGGAAATTTTTTTTAAAATAATATATTGAGAGATTTTATTATAAATTTGAATTTTAAAAATTTATATATTTAAATATAAAATTAAATTTCTTCATATAAAAAAATATATAATAAACTTAATTAAGCAAAAAAGGATTAAATTGAATACAAAATAAAAAAATCATCTTAATTAAACTCATGTAATTGATTTTTAAAATTTTTTATTTTAAATAGTTTAAATAATTTATTATTTTGAGTAGAGATTAAGAGAAAATTTTTTCAAATGTGAGATTGAGAGATTTTATGAATCATAAATTAAAATTTTAATTTTAAAATATAAATTAAAATTAAAAAAATTCATCATATAAGTATATAATAAATTTAATTAACTAAAAACTAATATAAATTGAATAAAAATAAAGTATCACCTTAATTAATCTCATTTAATTAATTTTTTAAATACTTCTAGAAGTTTTTATTCTAAATAGTTTTAAAATTTTATTACTTAAATAAGTTTTTAAGGAGATTGAAAGAATTTTCTTAAAAAAAATGAGAGATTGAGAGATTTTATGAATTATAAATTTAAATTTAAAAATTTATAATTTTTAAATTTAAATATAAAATTAGAATTCATCATTAAATTTAAATATAAAATTAGAATTCATTATATACAAGTACATAATAAATTTAATTAATTAAAAATTAAATTAAATTCAACCAAAATAAATGTATCGTATTAATTAAGCTCTAAACTTAATTTTGGAGTTGATTGAACTAATTAAAAAAGTATAAGGGTTAATTAAGTTTAAATATATATTTTATTAAATTTTGATTTTGACTTGAGGTATAATTAAAATCAATTTATTAAATTAGAGTGTAATTGAATTAATTTAAAACTTTAGTTTTGATTGAAAATCACAGACATTTGAACTTTTAGGTCATTAAACTCAATTTTTACTATAATTTTTTAAATAATTTAATACATAAAAGAAATTTATCACAAGTTTAATTATTTTGTATAATAATAAATTTGATTTTTATTACAATGAACTCATACATTAAGATAAAATTAATTTTATCACCTCAATTTATCATAATATATAAATTTTTTATAATAAATGATTTGTTATCATTAGAATTATATGTTTGTTTGTAAATTAGTTTAAATTTTGATATATAACTCGAATATAATTTTATATCGACTTAATTTAATTATTTATTTTCATTATATATAGTGATTCGCTTCAATAAATAAATTACATTTATTTTTATCAAGCTTTTAAATAAAAATAAAAAATTTTAATCAAGTTATGTTTTATATAAAATTTGACTAAAAATAATTTTAAGAGAAAATTATTATTTTTCTCTTAATAAATTATGAGAAAATATTGAGTAAAATGGTAAAAAAAATTCAAATGAATATTTTAAAATTGATTAACAAATTTTAAGAATAAATCTGAATTCAAAAATCTTTTTAAGCACAAAATTTGATGGTGAACCGAACTCGTCTGAAACCTGAATGACTCGAACCTGACTTGATCCATTTGCCACCTCGAATTATGCATCATTTTTTTTTTTTTTTGCCTTTTTGATCAGTAATCCAAACATCTTATTTTATCAGCTAATTGATTATAAACCCCTTTATTATAAAAATTACTTTGTAAAAGTAAGGTTAGGGTATCAATTCCAGATTTAGTAGAAAAATTTTGTTAATGGTGAAAACATAAATGTGAGAGTAGAGACAGCATTAAAGAAGAATACTTTTAACATTTTTTTGTTATTTTAATGGAAAAACACAAACTTTGATGGAAAGAATATAATTTTTAAAGAACATAAACTTATTTAGATAAATTTAATAAATGCACTCATAATTAACTTTAGTACAAATATAATTTACACGATCTTTATAAAATATTTACATTCTTAATGAATGAATTTTTTTTTTTTTTTGTTTCTAAATAAACAAGAGCAAAGAGGGAAAAACAAAAAGAAATAAATTTATACTCAGCACAATTGGGATTAGAAGTTTTACTTAATGATGGGAGCCCCAAATACATCTCAAGATGCCTCCTATCTTTCTTTGGAGTATCAAATTTCCTACGCACTTCATACCCTTTTTTTTTTTTGCTGAAGTGACTTTACTTCCCAAATTTTGCTTTGGTAAGTATATTATTTAAATTTATAAATTTCTTCTATTTAAATTGGAGGAATTTAACCTCGGTTCCATAACTCAAGAGAGTTAAAATACTATTCCTCAACATAATTTAACAAAGGAATTATTAAATTCATGAATCGGCATTTCAGTTAAGGGATACCTTGAACTGAAGCTGGCTTTTGATCGGACAGGTTTAGAACGCTTCACTGTTCGATTATGGCTTAAGACCGATTCTATTCCTATTTGAACTGTGACATTTTTTGAAAAAAATTATAGTTCTTTATCTACACGATTTTTTAATTATTATATTAAACAAAAAATTGATTTTGTATATTGAATTAAAAAATAAAGTAAAAAATAAATTTAAATAAAATGATTGAATTTAAAAAATATTATCAATAATAAATTTAGAAAATATTATTTGATTTGACTTTTTTTATTTGACTCGAGACTGTGTATCCTATCCGATTCAAGGCCAAAGCCGTTGAATAAATTTAGAAAATATTATTTAATTTGACTTTTTTTATTTAACCCGCGACTATTTATCCAATTCGATTCAAAGTGAAAGCTATTGAATTAAAATAATTCACATATCATGAACCTAAATATATATACAATGAATGATTAATATACATACAGTTAAATATATATATATATCAATGTGCATATAGTTCAATATAAATCTAGATGAATTTAATGTATATATAAGTAAGATCAAATGTACATACAAATTTGAGATCATAAAGTAACATAAATCTAAGTCTATGATATAATTTACGAAATTGAAACCTAATTGCTCAGTAAAAAATTTCTAACTGATTCAAGCATAAAAATCAGGTCAATAGTCGGAGCCAAATTGGACTCAGCTCAGTCCCAATTGAAACGGGGCCAAACTTAGCCGTTTGCCATCCTACTTATAGAGGGAGGAAGGTTAAAATTTAAATCAATATATTATTAATTTTAATTTTAGAGTTAATTTCAAATGATCACTTTTTATTTCTCAAATAATTATTTATAATACAGCTATATATCATTATATTACATTTTATTATAGAAAATTTTCATATCAAAAAAATTTTTAAATAAAAAATAGAAAAATTGACTATCATGTAAAAAATATTATAAATAAAAATTTTAAAATAAAAATTATAAATAAAAACTAAGATTATATAAACCATGCAGACGGCAGGGGGGGAGGGCGCAAAAAATTTTCTTACAATTCATGTAGCGGACGAAGAATAAAAAATTAAAAAAAAAACTCTGTCATTTAAACTAACTGGCGGACGACACTGTTTGACCACCCAAGACCTTAAATATTTTTTCATTCAACCTACTTTTATAAATATTATTTCATTCATATTAATTCACTAATTTTTTTTTTTTTTTACACCATTCTGAAAATTGTCCCTTGTCATAGCCTCCATATGCAGGTTAATTCAAAGGAGCTCCAGGATACGATCCAGCAAGGGGAGGAGGAGGGGCAGCCTCTGGTGAGTAAGCATATGGAGATTGAGGGCTCCTGATGCCATAAACGGCCGCTGGAGAAGCATATGCTGGTATGCCAGTGGGGTGCGGATTGCGTGTGGGAGACCTGACGAATGTCGGAGGTGCAGGGAAAGATGATACAAAAGCTTTTGTCAAACGGCCAGCCTTGGCTGGAGGCATTGGGCCACCATTGCTGGCACGTGTTCTTTTGTTGGCAGGAACAGCAGCTGGTCTCTTCTTCTCTGTCTTGGCTTTCTCTAGCTGTTCAAGTCCTTTCTTGAGGTTTTCTGGTGGGAACTCAGCCTCAAGTTTGTATTCTTCAATGCACTTGATAACAGCCTCGAGAGCTGATTGCTCCTATCAAGCAGCAAGGTGCTACAGGATTAATGAAGAAAGAATAACAACTAAGAATAAGTTGAGAAAGTAATGAGTGGTCACCACTGCCAAAAAAAAAAAAAAAAAAGGCTAAAAACAAACGTTCTAATATTTTCAACTTTGAAGCAAATACATGAGATACAAAAACAAGAATTATGCATGTTGACAACAATAGGAACAAATGTCCTTTAGTCATAGGCTATACAGATATCTTTATATAGCTGCATTCATAAAAACATGTGCATTTCTAACAAAGATCATGTCATCACCCAAGATATGACTGGAAGAAAATGTATCATTTTCTCCTGGCCTATGGTTTTATTATTCTACAAGTTTGAGCAAAAACACCAAAATTGCTAATAAGCTTCCAAGCAAAGATGATAGATTGTCCTCGCCTAAAGATAAACCTTAGGTGGGGACAGCTAAGTAAAAAACCCTACAGTAATTTTAAACAATTGATTCATAATAAGCTTAAACAAAAACACTCTGTAGGGTAGCTTCCTAATACTTCAGCAAAACCAACTCTTCTTCCATTATAGATGATGATTTACGAGTAAACTATAATTAATTTAATTCTTTTGCAGACTATACTTACAAAACATAAGCTATAATGGCCTGTGAGATGGTTTTCAGTAAACCAAATCTCCCAAAAAATTCCTTCAGAATGAACCTACTAGTAAAACATTGTAATACTAGGTCACTTGCATTCATTACTGCTTATTTAGAAAGAGAAAGTGTGTTTCCAGGCATCCATCGCATCAGGAGAATCATAAACAAGACCCATACATCTCAACTAAGAAAAATATGCATAAGATGAATACATTTATCAATTAACTTATGTACTTATCTCTACCTTACAGAGGTTATGCACAGCTCCAAACTGGAAGAGGCAAACAAACTCTAAAAACAAACATATCCAAGAGAAAAAAACTGATATCCGAAGTTGCAGCCTTTTTTGCATCTTTCAGAAATCATTTTGGCAATGGAACAGGGGGAAACTTGTCTACAAGGCCAACTTCACAAGTAAAATGCACTGCATCAAGCTGCTGTCCCCTACTAATTAGTTCTTCAATCATATCAGCATATGATAACAGCTTAGAACCTCCACAATAATCAACCACATTACCCTTACTACAATTTTCAGGATCATGGATAATTTTAGAAAAGGGTCAAACCACACAATGATAATATAAGTAAAATATTTGTACACATTAAACACGCCGAAGCAAACTTACAAACTGAATGATGTTTACACGCAATCACACACATAAATCCAAATAATCAAAGTTATAATCCAGTTACACTAAATACCAATGGTAGCATTTCTGGCTTTCATTAGAAGAACAGGATTATAATGTCCGACGCAATAGTAACACATTAAAAATCTTCCACCAACCTCATATAAGATAATTATTTTTGTCAAAATAAAGCAAGGAAGCTTTAGGAAGCTAAGCATATTCATTCTGTGATGTTTCGTGGGAATGAACACAAGTAACACAGACTGGAGTGCCAATATCAATTTATGATTCATCGACTGTAAAGAAAATGGATGAGGCTTAAGAAATCCAATAGGCCGTTCTCCAATGAAGATGCCTCCTAGTGACCTCTCTAGTTAAAGACAAAACTAAATCTACTAGAAACCCAACATAATTAATCATCGAAGGAGCACCTTCCCCCCTCCGGACCTGGGCATGCTGCTTTCTCTCTCTCTTGTGTGCTCACTGAAAGGAAGTAAGGCCACACGCACCCAGGCAAGGCAAGCGATACGCTTAAGCATGTTTTATGTGCCAAAGTAAGGCTTCTAAATCAGGCAGTATGATCAAATACGCAATCCTCGCCGTTACAAGCAAAAGAACCAGATAAAATAAAAACTCAATAAAGAAGTAACCCTTAAAATAGGCCATCATATGTGCCAAAAAATCAAGCCCCATGCAGTGGCTCAATGATTAATATGACACACTAACTCCTTAATCTACGGTAGAAAGGACATCCCCAAACTGGAATCATGCAAAGCTGCTAATCAAATCATATAAGACATTGATAAACTTTTTTCTCTTTTGTCATAATATTCAAAGATTTTTTGCTGAGATAAAACAAATTAACATTAAATATTTTTATAAGATAAAATAAAATAAAAAATGAAATATAAAAAATTTATTAAATTTAAATAAATTTATTTATTTTTTATTTTTAAATTTTTTTATTATTTAAAATATACTCTTTATTTTAAAAAATACAGGCTATAGTTTGATATTGTCTATTCCTCTTCAATGTTTGGGCCCCACCTTGGTTGATCACAGCATTCAACTGTCATATCGTTTTCAAAAATTAACGAACTTAATGAAATGAGAATTTGGACTTTTGAAAATTGTGGCTGCGTTTTATTATTGTTGCCATGCAAAAACAATCTCCACATAAATGAAGGATTTTATTACTTTACGTACACCAGCAGCAGTAGGGGTCATAAGAGCGGCCGCGGATATATCAAGTTTCTACCTGTAAGTTGCTCATGGATATTTTTTACATCACTAATTCGACTAGTCGGGGCCTTACAACTTAATACCCAACATGGAGGTTGGTGGGTCGTCTATTTTCTCTCGGTCAATTCAATTCTCATGACATGGATTACAATTTTTTTAATACGTTATTTAAGAATATGTCATCACATACGCATCGCACCAAAAGGAAAATGGTGCTGCCGAAAAATAAAACAAAATCTAAGGCTTTTTCGAGCTGAGCCTAAATGTGCAACCGAATCGAGTTAAATTAAACTGTCAAATTCAACTTCGATTTAAAAACTCAAAACTCAAAATTTGAGCTCAAACTCGATTGAATTCAAATTTATAAACTCGAGTTCGACTCGATTATACTTATTTATTTATATAAATTTTTTTTAAATTCTATAAATTGAAATTTAAACTCGAATAAATTCAAATAAACTCAATTAAACATAGATCAACAGAACTCAACTTGATCATACTTGTTTATTTATATAAACTTTTTTAAAAAATACTATAATTTGAAATTAAGCTCAAATAAACTTGATTGGATATGAATTAATTAAATTCGATTGATAATATTATAAATATACTTAAACTTGATTAGGCTCGCAAACTTCTTAAACCGAGTATTTTAAAACTCAAATTTGACTCATTCGATTACTCGAGTAGCTCGAGTTCAAATTTGGCTCGATTAATCTCGAGTTGATTTCTAGTATTTCTTCAATCGATCTCGAATAGATTGCGAATTATCTCGATTCATTTACACCCCTAGGTGCGCCCAAAGAAACAATTTAAACACATTATCCCTTGATGAGTTGCAGTCATCACCATCAACATTCACTAGCACACCTTTGCTTTTCCACAGTCAACTCAGCAAGTGGAGACCATTGAACATCGTTCAAGCTAATAAAGGACAAACCTGCAGAGATTTTACATGATTCCGTGGCCCTCCCCACCACGGCTCAAGTATCAAAAACCTAAATTAAAGATACATGATACAGTCACTTCTCTTACAAGTAATAATTCCATGTACAATTCCCCATTCAAACTCAGTCCCCACCCAATTAACTTCTCTGCAGAACCCAAAAGCTTCTCCCTCACACCTAAACCATCGGAGGAAGCTGCTTTCATCCAAATTCCTATTTCTTACTTTAATTCAAGAAACGCACATGACAGTGAATATAACAATGATATTGGATAAGCATGCATTTTCCTGGCTAATAAGAAGACAAGGATACCCTCAACAAAAATAAAATATAATAAGTATTTAAAAGACTACTGCAACAATGCAACCCTTTCAGGAAAGTACATGCGAACTATGCCACACCTAACGCTCAACACGTGCAACGTCCAGATGTCACCTCTCCTTGGTCCTGGCAAGGACTAAGGAATATCTATCTTCATATTCAGAGTGCAACTCTTGTGATGTTCCATGAGCACTGATAATCTGTGGTAGTGACAAGACACATAATTAGCCAGATAGAATAGTCATAAATTTCTACCTAGCCTTCCAGTCTCCCTGAAACTCACCACCTTTCAGGAAAGATATCTGTTTCGACATATCAATTTCAACAAGCCTTTTTATGTCTTCTTCCTCGTGCATTTTACCAACATGTGCCAGCTACCATAAAGGTATAGTGCCTTGGACAATTAATGTTGGCAAATGCAGTCGGCACAATAATGATAACTATCATGTTTAAACATTGCTCGGATAACAGACTGAAAACCAGACAACTGCAACCTGAAGTGGAAAATCAGCCACCCCAATAGACTACTTACCTCGGGGTACGAAACAATCAGCAATCAGACTCAGAAGCCCTTACCCATTATCTACAGCAGTTGAAGGCAAAAAACAAGGGATCAGAGGCTGACAAACTAAATAACAAAATTTTAAGATGCATTTGTACTGGTCATTAGGCAATAACATGAGTGAAGTGAAGGGTGACAGCATTTGAATCCCCTGCATCCTCCCCACCACAAAGAAAAATGAAAAAGAGAGAAAGATTGATCCATTACTACCTTGTATCTAACCTATAATCTACTTGAAAGCCTTGTATTCCCTCTGGCTCTCTATAGTAATCTTCTTCTTTGTTTCAAAATCAACCTTACAGATATCAGAAGCTGTTCCAAGATACCCATATAAAATCCTCTTTTTCTCCCCACTTCGTTCTATCTTCACAAGGTTTGGGTTTTTATCATCATCCTTGCCCAATGTCAAGTTCTGTATCTGTCCCCAAGCCTTACGCCCATGATTTTCATTCTCAAAATGTTCTGCCAGCTGCACCGCCTCCTTCAGGCCCAATTGATCACCACTGAACTTTATAAGAGTTATGCCAAGATGACCATCTCTTCCATATAAGGACTTTGACTTGCCACCAGTAATTCCAAGATCTGTAAAGTATATCATTTTTAGAATATTATAAAAAAGGGTAAAAGATTTCCCACCATACACAAGAATCCACTTATTGACTCAATCTGGACCATCAGAAAAACTTTGCAGGCCATTCTATTTTTTCTAAATTCAAAATCCCCCACAAAATGAATTTGGCAATCAACCGGCTAAATCTCACAAAATGCAGGCCATTAATGGTAAAACGTTAATGGAAGGAGAAACGGAAAAGCCAGAATAAACATAAGGGGGAGACAAGATACAAGCAGCAAACTCATATGGAGCAAAATAAAATATATAGAAAGATTGGTTGAGTCCAGTGAATTGCCCAATGCTTATGTTGCAACTTTGAGAGAATTCTCCCTAAAGCAGGTTAATAACACATTGCATCCATACAAGTGAAGGGCAGTACATCACCTTTTCTCTCCCCACATGCCTACCTCCCATCCCTCAACAAACTTGAATTATTTTGAACATGTTCCCCAAACAATTGCTATGTTTTCCTCAAGAAGAACGACATCAAATTTTCATTTGTAGACCATATTGCTTTGGAAGTCACAACATTAATACAATGACATAAATTAATCAAAGCAAAGGACTGACATTCATATAACAACCTTCTACTGAGATGATTTAGCTAAATCACATAAATATCTATGATAGATACTGCTTTGAGTAGCCAACACTACTTGCCCTCCCACAACAAGATAAGCCAAAGTCTATGTTTTCCAAATTGACTCTTTTGCACTTAAACATTAAATTCAGTAGCACAAAAGATTACAGCAGCTTATGGAACTCACCTTCCCATCCTATTCCACTAGTCAGACAATGAAATCAACATACTGATTTCAGATTTACCTCAATGCCCAGATGCCTAATTGATAGGTAGCACAGTTATGACATATTGCCAGCTGCTGGAAGCAGGTTAATAACATCATATGCAGAAGTAAACCATAAATACAATAATAAAATTGATTCTAAACCATAAATACAATAATAAAATTTATTCTAAACTGGGTAACATGAGGTTTGGTAATCTAGCCACTCAAATTCATAAGCTATCCCCAAGAAAAATATGAGTAGCAAATTTGCAAGAAAAGCAAATTAAAAGTGTTGAACAACTTGATCATTTAATTTTAAAAATTCAAATGGTGATAAAATAAAACACTGATTATATTCTTGGCCAACATAACATCAATATACAAATTATTCAATTTCAATAGATATATGCATGATGATGACATTAAACCCAGAGCAAAGAAAAGGATACCTAAGGTTGAGTACATTAATTGGGGCAACAGAATGGCAAATGGCTAACAGCTTCATACCTTACAGCAACAAACATCCCAACCCTTCCTCCACCCAAAAATTAATTAATTAATTAACTCATAACTAAAACCCACTCCAAAATGGTCATTGTGATAGATAGGTTGACAAGGAAATAAAATGCACCAGATTAGCTGCTATCACAAGAATCTAGGAACCTTTTCAAGAAAAGGACAAAAAATAGTCCCTCCTATATCTTTTGTCAAATCCAATCCGAAGTCTACTTCACATATGTGCATTACCATCATGCTCTGCATCTTCCCATCAAATCCAAGTTATATTAGATCTGGCTTCAATCAAATAGACAGACACAAACTGCAGCTTAAATATCAAGTTTACCAAAATGATAAAAAAAAAAAAAAAAAAAAAAAACTTCTCTGAACATGAGATATTAAAAATCAGAATTCCTTAGGGTTTATACTCTATAAAAACAACGTTAAGTTTTCAACTAATAATTCAATTGTGAAAACTAATGGAACAGTTTCCCCAACTACAAGATAGTGAATAAGATGATCATTGGACAAAATTATACATATTTCTCGATTAATAAGGAAGTTTTCAATAAAACATAAGGTTAATGCATTAGCGATAATCAGCAACATGATAATACGATCTACCCTTTTGCTAATACCAACCTCAGAATCCAGTAAGACAAATCCAGTAAGACCAGTCAAAGCAGCGAGCAAAGCAGTTCATGGTTGAATAACCAAAATGACATGATAAATATAAAGTATGAAAGAACTAGTAACTACACCCACTGAGCAGAAGCTGAGAAGAATGAGTATAAAAGGCTGGTAAAGGAGGCTCAATAATTACATTGGACCAACTGAATAGTCACAATATATGTAAATTTCGATGTAAATCAGCAGAAGTGACTAGATTTAAGTACAATCCACATCACAAAAACAGACACAAACAGTTTGCAATCTACCAATAACAATTAATCAGGCACATATACTTGGTAGAGAGGATCTATGACAAGTAAGAAGAAATAGAAAGCAAAACCATTAACATACAGCAAGAATCTTAAAAACAACACTCATAAACAAATAGAATAACTACATACAACAGAGGAAAAGGGAAAAGAGCTTATTATCATCTGAACTTGACTCAACCCTCAACCTCAATCCGTTGCACTAATCTATATCACTGAGTAAAACCTAACACAAGGGAAAAAAAAAAAAAAACGATTAGTTTAATTTTACAACTTTGGCTTTTATATTTCACGGGGCCCTCCAATTGATGTTGGAACTACGAGAATTTATTTCTAGTACATTAAGGTTAAAGAGCCATAAAGCTTAACAAATATTAGCAAATGGCAGACATATCAGATGTTAATGCTAATTGACCACAATATAAAAGAACCTTTCTGGTTTGTTAAGCTGAGTATGTAGGCTAGAAGTCCCAAAAATTAATTACTGATATTACTCTATCCAACTGAAATAAGAATTGGCACAAAAGTTCATACATCTATGCAGTATATTCAATTTATAAAAATTATGTAAGCAGCACATTGATTTTCATACACTTATGACATTGGAATCATAAGAATTTGGTCCTTGTTCCTTTTTTTTCCTTCTCTTCTTTAGACAGTCATTCTACACTCTTCTATCCCTACTCCAAACTTCTGGTCTGTATTTCACTGTATGCACGACCTCCACATCTGTTCTCCCCTTGCTTTAATGGCCGAATATCACCTACTTTCCTAGTCTTTCCTCTCCATCAATGAATCAATCATATTCGATCCTAAATATTTAGAAGCTGTCTCAAAACACCTTCAAGGAGTAACCCAACTTCCTCCCCCAACAGTAATGCAATTTGATTTTAAAACCCTAAGCACCGTCAGCAACCCCCAAAAACCTTAAATTTACAACTTTAGCAAAGTCACCAAAAAGTACAAAAAATTATATTATCAAAATCTTCCTTGCGGTATGAAGCCCTTCATCAACTGATCCACATACACAATTCTAGTCCATGCCAGTGCTTCTCTAAATGTATAGGATTACAAAGCTAGTAGGGTTAGGCCAAAGTTTCACAACAAGACTCCCCATGATGTTCTTGTCAAAGGCCATCAATTATCCTTTGTACAGCAGCCACTTCTCTAGGTGGAAAAGCACTGCACATAGGCTTCACCAGAGTAAATTGGTGATGATATTGCACAATTCTAACATCAGACTATATTTTATTTATTGCCAAGTAAATATTATGAGTATTGCAAGAAGCTTAAAGTTTATCAAAATGGGGTTGCCATAATCTAAAATATTGCTAGGGGCACCTAAAAGAACTACTACGACATAGGAATAACACAGGACATTCCATAGAACGAAAGGATTACCTTTACCAGATGAATACCATTGCATATAGCATCATATACAAAGGAAACAAAGGGGTGCATTATACCTCTTATTTTGCTATCCATCGCTTTGTTTCCCAAACCTTCCATTCGACCATCTTTACCTTTCCCTGTAACTGTATTATGAATTACCACCACAGGGGGCCACAAAATCAAATCATCCTGGTTTGCTGCTGCTTCATCAGCAGGTAAGAACTGATAGGCTTTTGCATTATCAGGGGGCTTTGAGTAGTTCCATCCCCTTAAAACACAGAGAGCTTTGTGTAAGCCCAGGTGATCCACACGCACGTCAGCATTATCTGAGTTGTACGTGTGCATTATAAGAGCATGCATGTCTGGGAAATCTTTGGAAGACCTGTGATTTTGCATGTCAAGGGCATTGAAGAGTAATAATTCAGGTTTCCTCTTAAATTTTGAAGCAAGTTTTCAATCCAAACTAAAACCATAACACAGACAGAAAATGTATACAGGGGAAAAAAACAGGTAATAGGTCATGTACAGACTACAGAATCCTAGAACTTGAACTTTTTATCTGTCCACAACCCTGAGACAAGCTTGACATGAAATGGAGATTGACCACAGCGTTAGGCAGAGCCAATCAAGTCACTTGTATGAACAAATGCACAGGTACAACAATAAAATCATTTATTTAACATCATTAGAAGCTTTATTAAAAATAGGCATACAGTAAATCAAACTTAACATCAAGATTTTGCATGAGGAACAGAACCAAAGGGCCGCTGAAATAATTTTGACAATATTGGGTTGACAAGATCTACTTCCACCAAATAACAAACAAATATAACCACCATAGGTGGACGTCTATATGGCAAAACAAGGAAAAATCTGCTACAGGTATATCACACATTATCGATATAATTGAATGAAAAAAGATTGAACAGGAACATTGCATAAAGTGCAAGTCAAGCGGAGGGATTAGCATATATTTTTGTAACACAGAACTATATCTATAATTGCCAAAAAATACACTTGCTAAGCAAGAGTTAAAAGCACCACATTGTTAGCTGCAAATTATATTCAGTCATTTCAAATAAATGGCCTCAACAACAAACTAAAAGTATCAGACTTTGGTAATTCCAGACATGAAAATTAAAGACGAAAAGATAGGAAGTTAAAAACTCTCCAAAAAGATTATGAACTGTCCCAGCTTTTTATATATAAAAGTGTATGACTAATGAAGACGCAAACAAAATTTCACAATGCTTACTCCCTTTTTTACAGGAGCCTTGATTGTGCCATTCCATTTACAAGCATGGCCCATATTCATTTATATCTCACTCTGATGCCTGTGTACCACATATAAAAGGAGTCCATCCCACTTTACGGTATGATTAAATATCTACAATAGCACAATCACTAACTATTTCCAAAGGTTCCCTTAACCCCTGCACAGATTATTGTTCAATATGACAAAATATAGTCATAGAGTACAACCCCACCAAGGCCATGAATTTCAGCATCGTCTCATTTCTATCACCAATCACTATCAAAATTTTGCATGAGCCTAATTTTGGATTAATCGACACTGAATAGACTATGATATGTATGACACCACATACACACTCCACTTATCCCAACTGTCATATTCACAACAGAGACAGCATTATCTTACTATCCAAGGGCTCGAAAAAGAAATGAACTTTCTTATATGGCTATAGGCAATTTCCAAAAAAGAGTACTTAATGTAAACCATTAATAGACTGGAATTAACACATCCTAAAGCACACCACCTTTTTACTCAAGACCTAATATACTATATAAGAGCATATGAATTTAAACCTAGAGGAACTGAGCACAGAAGAAGACCCCTGATACAAGCCATAAGTTAGTGCGACTAAAGACATCAAGAGGAGAAGCATGAATAAAGACACTCCTCAAAGAGACATGGCTTCATAATTATATAATAGAAGGATGAAGAAAAAGAGAGAATCCTTTTCTTATCAAAGCCATGCTACACTGTACTGAACTAAACCAAGTATGGCTTAAAGCAACATCAAAATAAAACAAACAAGAAATACAACTAAATATGACTATACAGCAACTATCTTGCTAATAGCCAACTTCACAACTAACATCATAAATGCGGAGTAATATGAAGCTCATTGCTCAAAAAAACTGCAACATAATCATTATTAAAGTTGCCTTGTTCCAAATATAAATCGCTATGATACAATCACATGGGCAATTTGGCCTCACGCTCCAAAGGGGGGAAAATGTGATATCACATATAAGAAAAATGTCCAGAGGAAGTTACCAAATTGAAGAAAAAAAAAAAAAACAACTTCTGAACAATAATACAGGGATAGTCTTACATGAATACTGACCACATACATACATCAACTATAGTAATGAATAAATGAAAGAGAGAGACAGGGAGGGAGGGAAGATTAATAGCATCGATAAGAGAACTTGTAGTTGTAGCTAACACTCCTACATCACAAAGATATGAAATATTGAATACCTACTTCAGCCCAACCACCCTATAACTAGCCCAAGGAAAAAAGGCAAATAATGTGAATAATTAGTCAATTAAGCTAGTTTATAACAAAAGAGCAAACCTATAGTATAAGCAACAGGGGACAAGCAATGCTAATCACAATCAAGGTAAGGTACTTCACAAATAAAGGGGGAGAGTCTAAGTCATAGAACAAATAGAATACAAGAATGAAACATCAGAATAGACCCTATAAGCTACCATGCGACGCACTTTAACTCCCCCACCCTGTTTCTGCTTTTGGAGGGGGGGAGGGGCCCTTTGTTGATCACCTAAACACCCGATGCTAGGAACTACTACTATACCAAATTTCTAAGCAAATAACACACTAACTATCCATGGATAGCCAATGAACAGTTGGCTCATAAAGTTACACTTAAAAATAATAATTTGACAAGGGCTTCAAAATTAAGCAAAAACCAATGTTTTTTAAAATCAAACTGGGGACTGAACTGATTGGCCGGCCATTCCCAGTTCAATTGCTAATTTTTTAAAAAAATATATAATATAAATAATACTAAAAATACTTTAAAAACAGAAAAAATAGTATAATATGGTAAAATAATAGAAAAAATTTAAACATTTAAACTTTGAGTAAAATAGTGTAATTTTTAGAAATTTTTAAATTTTTTACAAAACAATGTGTTTTTTAGGTTTAACCAGTTTTATCTGATTTCTGGTTTTAACCAATTTTCACCAATTCTTTAGTTGGCCAGTTTTCGACCCCTAATTGAACCGGACCACCAGCCGGTTTCTGTGTTTCATTGGACAGGCTGAAAACACTAGCAATAACCAAAGACAAAGAAGTCATCCAAGCCACGTCATAGATACAATTTGTAACCCATTTGTAAAAGCATGCAGATGATGACAGAAAAATTATACAGGGGGTGTAGGCAACACCAATGCCTATTTTTTTTTATCTAGCAAACTTTTACAAGCAACCTGCATTTTCCAATCAAAGGTACACTGAATCGACAACTATATTAGGCACCTTTTATGAACTAACAGGAATATATATACACAACACATATTAAGAATTGTTATGAAAGTCTAATACAGCAATAAAGCTGTCATGATACTATGAAGAGCCATATAACTGCTAAAAAAAACCACCAATACAAGCTAAGATAAGAAAACAGGCAAAAAATTACAATGGTTGTACAAACTATCAATGTCTTTGTACACACAAGATGCTGCTTTAAATTTGCAATAAAATTTTCCAAACCATAAAATTACAGCCATGGTAAACCAGAAGTAACTACTTGCTACTTATTTTTCAAGACATTAAATGAATATACTTATCATATACAGGTCAATCCAGCCCCTAACTAAAGAATGAGTATTTATGTCATTAAGAAAGCCAATCTATAAAACCTACCTGCCTAATATGTTTAAGTAGAGATGCAGTAAAATTCTCTTACTCAGAATAACTTGTAAACCACCAGCATCAAACTGATTAAACCGACCACTATCAGAGAGAGATCCTCAATGAGATGGCCATAGTCAAATGGTTCGACAAAATAAAATGAGCACAGATATTATCATATCTCTAATCATATCTCTGCAATAAACTATTACTGCATTACTACAATCAACCGATTAAATCTTACTCATAATACAGGAAATTAGCAAATTTTTTAAGACCAAAAAAAAATGAAAGTCCAAAATGTGCTACACAACTTATTATCTTCAACAAGAGCATGGATCAAAATTTGGCAAATGATTTGATGCTTAAAAGAAAAAAAAGAAAAAAAAAAAAAACTTTATGTAATACTTGGCATATAGTATGCTGCTCAATTTGCGACATGTCTAAGGCTTACAGCCTTTGTCTACAATTTGTGCATCATCTAGAAGAAACGAAGAAAGAAGAAGGATAAGATAATTTTTGTTAAATAAAGAAATATTTCTCTGTGCCATTATTTTCTGATTTCGTTTGCAAAGTCAATCATTTTCATCAAACCACCCAATCAAAAGAAACATGGCTGACAGCCCATAGAAACTGAAAATGTGTTAACAAAGAATAAGTATTTTGATGATTGAAGATTATTCAAAGCTCTCCTTGCCAGCATTGCTTGATATTTATGAATTGAGCGCCATCCACAAACTTTATTTCTTCCAAAATAAAATATCTAATATCTAATTGCGCTTAACACAAAAATAATTTTGCATGAGCACAAAATAAAAGCTCTTATAAATCTAACAGACAAACTGTAAATTAAATTCACACGTAGACAAGCTGGAATGACGCACTACATTCATAACAAAGCACCTAAACGTCCAAAAACAAATCCTTAAAACCCCCCCAAAAAAAAATATTCCTTATACAACACCAATAATTACAAGTTCCTGTGATGTTCTCACTGAAAACATATAAGCATTTCCATAATTGATGCACACAATGCAGCAAGCAAACTCAAAAATAATGCAGAAAATAATCAAATGCAATGGAACCGTAGCAAACCTGCCACAAGCCACACATTGGAGGCGCCCATGCTTCCCATCCTCCAAGTACCGTTTCCTCTCCACCTCGGACTCATTTATCACCTTAGCAAAATGCAAAAAAGCCTTCTTTAGCTTATCCTGGTCAACATCGAGATAATTATTGTTAACACCTACACAATCACCACCAATCCTCATAAATTTACTCGCTCTCAATTCATCCACTATACTTCTCCTAAACGGGCTGCTCGTTCCCGCCAAAAACTCTCCCCGATGATGATCAGCAGGATAAAGCCCGTTGGGATTACTAATCCCATGCCTGAATTCCTCCTCCCCGCCCACGCCATACTTTCTCTTAATAGAAAGATTTTGGTTTTGATTACCATCACGGAACCCTAAACCTAACCCTTCAGGGCTCATAGCAAGAAATCGGGGACCAGCACCGGGGAGGAAGCGCGGGGGACGTGGAGGGAAGTCTTGGTAATCCGGAGGGAGGGCGAAGTACGAGCGGACGGTGCCGTCGGCAAGGGCGATGGTGCGACGGTCGAGCATGTGGAAACCATAGGAGGGAGGGAGAGGTGGGCCCAGGTCAGGCCGGTAAGGGAATGAGGGGCTCGGTAAAGCAGGAACCGGGTCCGTAGGAGGAAGAGTAGTAGTGGTGGTTGCGGTGGAAGTAAGCTTGGGAGATGGACCAGAATTAGGCCTGGGCGAAGGATTGGAAGTATTTTTGGAGGGTTTCCGTTCGTTCGATTTCGAGTTTGACGACAGAGTAGTAGCGGAGGATTCCCAACGGGATTTACGGTGGGAGGAGGAGGAAGGCTTGTCGAAGGATGATTTGGGGTGGGCGCCACCAGCCATCCTAGGGAATCGCCCGTAGTTAGCTACGGCTAGGAGAGAAGAGTTGAGGAGGATAAATTTTATTACGAGGTTGTGCTTCCCTGTGTAATGAACTAACCTTGTAAACGTTGCCGTTTTCTTCAGCTGTATTCAGGGTGCTTAATGACTAACTTATCCTCAATGCTTGTGTTAAATGCCTGTTGTGTCCATTTGGAAGGGTTTGATAGAGGAGAAGAGTCGAGGTGGGAAGAAGGAATTGAACAGGGGTATTTTGCTTTCTTCTGTTTGTCTTTTCGTTTTGATTCATTGTATTGTTTAGGTTAGGTGCTCATCCTCATGTTTCCATTTACAAGTTCGTATTTCAATCTGCTTTATGGTTGCTGCACTTATTGTTTTTCTGTTCTTTTCTTGTTCCCTTTTCAAATTATTTGTCTGATTATCTGAATAGATTATAGATACATACAGATCAAGAATAGTATGAGCATAGTGCATGAGGTTGCAGAATTCTATGGGATGCAGTGGACTTAGCTACTGAAGTTGGTCAAGAAAGATCCAGGAAAAAGAAATGATTGACTCTTGCTGCAAAGATATGCCCATTTGTTGCATGCAAAACAGCGAGGAAAATCTTCAATACTAAACTAAATGATGACTGTAAGTAACAAACTATCCTAAATCTTGTCAATACTATGTTTTGCGTCTCTATTCTTACCATATCAAGAGACACCGCAAAACCTTGTATAGTGTAGATTATTGCTGAATGCTGAATCATTCTTGTGTCCTAAGAACCGAATTATATGCTTAATATTATCCCCCATTTCCATTTCTTTTATCTTCATGATTGATCCCATAGCTCAGCTACCTCATGCACTTTCATTATGGACCTCAACACCACTATCTGCATCCTTCTAACTCACTATCAACTGCTTGAGTCCTTAACAACATGGTTGCTATTCAACAGGCTTATTTATTTACAGCTTGTTTGCAACATAGCAGGTATCTTGCAATCAAGGAGTAATTCTGTTCTGTCATCTCAAGTTGCTACTCGTCGGTATATTTTACTTTGCAGCACTTCATTTCTTGCCATTCTGAACTTCGGTTGCATCTCAGCAACTTTGCCAGTCCGGGCTGAAGATGAATCAAATGACCAAGAGGAAAAGGATGGAATTGTTGGTGCCATTACATCATTGTTTGATCCAAACGAGAAAACAAAATCTGGGAAAGTGCTGCTAAAAACTTACTTGAAGTCGGCAAGAGAGGTTGTAGGGACACTACACGAGTCATTACGGGAAGACCCCAAGGATATAACTAAATTTACCAAAAGCAGATGCAGCGAAGGAGTCCATTAGAGAATATCTGGGCAGCTGGAGAGGACAAGAAAGGTGATTCATGAGGTATGCATCTGGCAGTAACTTGTTAAGAGTTCAAACATTGTCACTGATTTGCAATCTGGCTGTCATGGCAGGAATCATATGTTGAACTAGAAAAAGCAATAAGACTTTTGGCCAGCTTTTACTCGAAAGCTGGTCCATCTGCTCCAGTCTCTGAGGAGGTCAAGTCTCAGATATTAAATGATTTAAGTGCAGCAGAAGAATTTTTGTGGCAGATTAGCGACTTGGAATAAATACATACTGACAGATTTCTTTGGATATAATCTTAATGTAATGAAACCATTTTCTATTTTTTTTTTTTTTCATGGGAAAAAGAAAGAAAAAGAAAAGGGATGATGAGTCTGCTTAGAGCCAAAATAGAATACCTTTGGCACTGCCCCTTTATGCCTGTAAATCCCATGCAATCCAAGCACTTCAATGTCAATGTTAGAGAGGAAAAAAAACGTCTGTACTTTTGACTGGAAGTCCAAACACCACGGTTTCATTCATACAAGGGCCAGAAGCCACTGATCAAGAATGCTTCAGCAACTAAAAGGTTCCAACAAATGCACATTAAGTTATAGCCCCCGAGTTTCTGATAACGGGAGTCAAGCACACATTCTATTTCTACTAACAAAAGAAAAGGAATGCGCAGCTTGGAATACAACATTATTTGATTTCTTCATGTGCAAAGGAAAACAGGTAATAGAAGCACCCTTGCTCATTATAGTTCATATGCATTGCCCACGTTCAGCAAAAGAAAAATATACACCAACTTCATCGTTCTTGCCCCACTGTGTTGGTGGTCAACTGATTAATGCAAGCGCAAACAAGAAGAGATCACCAAAAAGCAATTCGTTAGCGTATGAGAATACAATGCACTCAACTACTGACAGTTGAAGTCTAAACCACCCTTGGCACAATCACCAAGAAGCATCAAGCTCGCGACAGAATCCCCTTTGAGCTGCACATCAAAATATGCAAAATTTAGAAGAAAACCTGACGCATGATGC
This sequence comes from Omphalea diandra, assembly GCA_949677035.1. NCBI lineage: Eukaryota > Viridiplantae > Streptophyta > Magnoliopsida > Malpighiales > Euphorbiaceae > Omphalea > Omphalea diandra. Next base: position 32,499 of record CATIWR010018334.1, on the reverse strand, counting down.
TGAGTTCTCACTTCTCATGACTGACTGAATTAATCCACCCAGGCATCCAAACATTATTGCTGCAAGCCTTCTTAATATGCATCTCATGCATGCATGAAAAAACCCCTATGAAAGCCAAATAGCATTGCAATGTACCACACAATGGGCTGTGTCATGGAAAGTAGGCGTACTAAATAATATCAAATATATGAGAGTATCTAATGGTAGTAAACACCTGCCAAACAAGGTTTGGGAATCTTACAGTAAACAAATTTTGGACAGACCTTCTCATTATCTTATGAGAGTTCTTATAATAAGCAAGCATGTCAAACGTCAGAAAAAAAGATGAAATGTTGCAGTGCTATTGCATAAACAATGTGCAAAATCCATACTTGATCTCAGAAGATGTTCATACAAAAAATATGCTTCCGACCAAATTGATTACTGCCTACCAAATGAAATATCAAACCTTGGCACAGTCCCATGACGACGAGGGTCATATTCTGTTGCTTGTCTAAGTGCCCTAGCAAATGCTTTGAAGGTTGCTTCAATAATATGATGGGAATTTTTCCCAGCAAGCTGTGCTCAAAGATTATACTATTAGGAACATAAAAGTGAAGTAGAAAAACAAGACTAAAAGCCTATGGCCAAATATTGAGAGTAAAATCATCAGCTCAAATGAGAAAAAGTAGTAAATGAAAAAAACAAGAAAGCAAAATGCTGAAATAATATTTAAGTTTTAGATTGCAAGAAATAATAATTGTTAGCGAAGATCTATGTCCCAATCATAGTGGGTGTGGTTCACTCTTTTTTTTTTTCTCTTTGATTTTTACTCACTTGAAAATACTAGGATGACTTTGATTGAATCAAAGACTTGAAGAAACCCTTGAAAGTATTACCTGCCGGACGTGAAGTGTCATACCAGAAGTATTCACCAAAGACTGGAAGAAGTGCTCCACCAACTACAGATGAATGGGTAAAATTAGTAGTCCCCAAATCCCATTGATCAGTTAATTTCAAAAAGATGATGCAAGGAAGCTTAGCCAACAGCTTAAGTTATATCACAGCGTTAGAATTTCTAAATCAGGGCATTGTATTACATATAGTTGTCATCTCCGAAGGCAAATTTGACCAGCATGCAGGAGCAGAACAACAGAAACTATGGAAGTGAAGTGAAAGTAATTACCTGAGTGTCATATGTTCCAACTCTTTGACTGGGAATTTCCAAATCAAAACTCAAATGCGGTCGCCCAGATAAATCCTGAAATAAAATAATACTCCAGTCAACACATGGTATAAATTTGCAGAAGTCAATAAATGGCATGGTTTTCCAGGAACAAAAGCCTTCAAGTAAATACTATAACTTGATGCACACTCAACTCTGCTTCAAATACAGTATTTAGGCATAACATGCACAAAAAGCGTCTGGAACTTTGTACAGTCTGAGTTCATGACAAACATCTAAAACCACTATCAATCTGATCACATAGCATAATCTTAGATATCGTCCTTTGTTGCTTCAAAAACTCTTTCCTTCACCCAACCATCCTCTCTCTCACTTAAAAATAACCCCTCTCACAAAAAAGCCAGTTTCTTCCAGAACATCTAAGATCAGTATAACATCTAACATCTAAATACACTTGAGATTAATCCTTGGATCTTAAAATGACTAATGAATGAGTATGTTAAAAGAAGGTATACCAATGAAACATGTATTAACGCTTCATCAAGAGGAGCTGAGAAGTCACCAAACCGATTGATTCCTTTCCTATCACCAAGCGCCTGTAACAACGCCTGCAGACCAAACAAAATTTCAAAAACTTACCCTCATTCCCATATTTAAAAAAAAAAAAAAAAACTGAATAAGTTGATGGAAATCACAGTTCCAATAGCAAGAGCAACATCTTCATTAGTGTGATGATCATCAATGTGAATATCACCAGTTGCCTTCACATGAACATCGAACAGCCCGTGGGAAGACAGTTGCTATAACAACAAAAACAAAAAGATCACAAACACATCCAAATAGAAATAATGACAAAATAATAATAATTACTAACATCAAGCATGTGATCAAGGAATGGAATTCCGGTATTGGAATCAGCAATTCCTGAACCGTCGAGGTTAATCTTGACCGACAGGTTAGTCTCCCGGGTCACTCTCTTCACTTCTCCAACTCTTCGTCCTGAAAACACAATAAATAGGTGATACTAAAGAAGGATAAATAGTGGTGGAAATGAAATTAGGGATTAGGGATTACCGGCTTCGATAAGAGAAGAGGTTAATGAGGAGTCGTTGTCTTGGGATGGGGGGACGGCGCAGGGAGGGGATTGGGAATACATGTGAGTAGAGAAGATTGGATAGTGAATACGGGCAGGAAAGAGCAACACTGGATTTTTGTAATGAATCCTGACCGTTGATTTGGTTAGTGATGGTACGGAGGAGGAGTTGGTGAGGAGGAGGCGAGCTGGAACTGTGGCCACCATTTTCTTCTAGTCCCGGAGGAGGCGAGAGGAGGGTGGCGATTTCGATGAATTTGAAGAAGTGATATAACGACGTCGTTTTTGAGACACACTTCACTTTTTATTTAAAAAAAAAAAAATTGATTTTGGGCATTGGAGAGGGTTGGGATATAATTTTAGAACAAATTGCTTTTCATTCTTCAAATTTGCAGGAAAAAGTTTTTCAGTCACATAGCACAATAATGAAATTTATTCTATTCCGTTCAGTGACCATTCAGTAATGTATCTCTTTACAACCTTTTAGCAGAGAGTGACAAAAGAAAACTTATAAAGCAAAGCAAATCCCAGGATGCACAGAGTGTTGCTAGATGCAGATTTGGGAGAAAAATGAGTCAAGGTAGAAACTTTCTCCACTTGCTGATCAAAACTTTGTGACCATGATGAATCCTTTGATATCCCCAACCACGTTTAACTCGATGAAGAACCCGCCAGGCATAGGGGACTAGGCCTGTGTACTCTTCCAGTGCCTCCCCTTGCATTGCAATTGCAATCTAAGATTAAGGATCTATCAAATTCAAATTGGATGTTAGAGAAATAAGGACGCACATATTTTTATACTCAAGCTTAGTCTGCCAAATGAACGTGCCTCCACGTCTCTACAATGGGTGGCTATTTAATAAAATTAAGGCAAACCACCAGAATCAAGTTTCTGTTACTCCGCGTTTGGATCTACCCCGCCAAACACACTACGTCTGAGGAAAGCTTCAAGCAATGGAAAATCCATGTTTCGGTAATGCATACAAACAAAGCAACAATCAGTTCTTCACAAGAAACCACTCCATAATTCTACCTCAACTACACACCTTGTGAAAACTTATGTTCTTCGAGGCAAAAGGTTGATCAGCATTTACAGAAAATAATTAGAAAGAAAAATGAAGCTTCAAAATTTTAATCATCCATCACGCGCAGCAGTATCCAATCACGATTCATCAGAGCAATTGTCAACACGCATTTGTAAACTGCAGAAGACTGTAAATCCATGAACTGATGTGCTGAATGCGGTGAAGATATCCTCAGTGAGCAGCAGAAATATTCAGATGAATTACGGTTATCAGAAAAAATAAATATAATTTAACTCATCATCAAAGGAAAACCAGATCTGGTTAGTCGCGGATCAGCAGAAAGCCAACTAGAAGCACCTAAATTTATTCTTTAAAAGGGTATTATCCAATGAACGGCATGTTGTTGGCAGCAAGAGTTGCGCAAACAAACTCATTGAGCAATGCAACTTGCAGCTGACATAAATTTGTATGAATAAATGCTGGCATATAGAAGAAAGGTTGTAATTACAAGAAAAATGCTATTCAAAATCTGTCTGCAACAACCTATGTCGTGGCAAGTTAACATAGATATAGAGGTGCTGCTACATAAAAAATGAATTGATACAAGACTTGCAGAGAAACTTGAGTGTGGAACTTGGCAGATTCAGATATATACAAACTGAAATGACATGAGAACATTGGCGCGAAAACATTCAACAAAATCTGCCCAACAACCTCCAGCAAATGTTTTCTACGACAGCAAGTTCTCTGACCTCAAATCTCACATACTACCAATTGCTTCCACCAAGAGTCTGATTCGCTTTTGGCACGAAGTTAAACTTCATATGCTCTAAAGTGAAACCAGATCCATTAAAATCCCACTCACCAGGACTAATTACTTTTCATCAGGCATCCTAAAATTTCCTGATAACATCCCCACCAGAGCATTAAGCAGCGCCACCATGCTGATACTCATGGAAGATCAGTGCATTCCACACTGTGAGAGAATACAAGTGGCATTGTGAACAATGAAGAGGAACATTGTGAAATTACTAAACAGGGTACGATTCAGTTTTCCCTTCACTTGTATCAGTCCTGAAATTATCTGCAGAAGCATGTGGATCACTTACTTCCCAATCTTCTGCTGCGCAAGCAAACAACTTCGGAAGCCACATCTAATTTGCTTTCCCTATGACAACCCTTTTCATCATTTGGGTCAACATCAATTTGCATGGAACTCTCATCAGATTTTGAAACAAAGACCACAGGAGTTTCACCAATCTTCTTGGTGGAGTTACTGGCAGTTGTGTCCTTTCTGGAAGCCTCAGCTTTAACACATGCCGCATCAACATTAACCATCTGTAGATCCTGTGTACTAGCCTGGGAGTTATACTCGATGAGGGAATCCACCATAGGCTTAATTTCCTTTTTTACTGCATCAAGACTTGCACCAGAGTCAAAATGATGTGCTCCACTGGAAGCTAGTTTAGCAGATTTATCCGCCATTTGGAAATCAACAGATTTAGCCCCTTCTATTGAAATTGAGGTTTTAAGTTCATCAGAAGCAAATTCATTTAGATTTAATGCATGAGCATCCTCAATATCACCCTCTTTACAAGATCGAATATCATCTTTGACTGAAGCCACTTCGGGCTTATTTTCTACCTGTCTATTGCCACGCATATCAGAAATAATTAGAGATTTGGAATCAGTAGTCAACTCAGCTAACTTGTCCTCTGATTCAGAATCAGCACATGTCCTCTCCATTGAGTTTAGAATTTTAACTTCATTAGAAGCAACTAAAGAACCCCTCATCACAGAAGTATCATCTAAAGAAGCACCGACTCCAAGACATTGAGAGTCAGAATTTATAGGAGATATATCACCATGAATACATGACTGAATATTCCCTCCGACAGGAGAAACTGATTCCACTATATTATCCATCTTGTGCAGATCATGACTTGTGTCAGAGATGCATAGATTTTTCTTTTCCAAAGCAGATTCATCTAACTTATCCCCTGAATCAGAATCCAAATTCACTGTGTCCTTCAGTGGTACTGAATTTTTAAGTTCATGGGAGACATCTAAAGAACTATCCATCACAGAAATATCATTGATGGGAACATCCACAGACTGGGAATTAGAATTGGCAGTAGCCACTTCATCGTTTGTCTCCCTGGCATGTTCCAAACCACCATTATCAAACTCATCAGTATCATGCATTGCTGAGGAATCCATATCAGATTTATTGGTTGTCTCAGGCGTGATACATTGATGGTCTTTGAGCTCCATTCCTTTTACACCTATTAAAAAAAATTCGAATAAAAATGAAAATAAAAAAAAAAAGTTGACTGAAAAATATACAGAAGGATTAGACTAAAACCTGTGCAAGTAGTCCTGTTTCCATGAATGTTTTCTAGCTCCAATAGCTGCTTCTGTAACATGTCTATTCCAGGAAACACCAACATATTCATTGACTTTAATTCTTGCTTAAGTGATTCATCAAGCTTAGTGAAACCAAAAACCTTCGTCCATGTATGAGTAAGTTCAGAAATCGCAGGGATTATCAGCTTCTGAACCTTCAGGGAGCAAAGGGCCTAGGGAGGCAAGATCAAAGTGTAAATGTCAGGAAAGAAAGCAGGAAAAAACTATAATTGAAAAAACATAGTTCCAAGATGCAAAGTGCATGAGACATAGCAATATTTATTTCTTACTGATTCAATGGCACAAAAAAGACGTCGGCACATCCCTTGACGCCTATATATGTGGCGCGTTCCAATGAATGGCATTTCTGCCAACTGAGTTCCATGGAACCTAAACCAAGCATGGGCAACATAACTATCAGAATCCAACTTCATGCTCCCCAAACCACATATAAATCATAGATCTTAAGATCAAATGAATAGGAAACTCCATGCTAAAATCTATCTAGGCAGCAAATTAGAAGTATTATTGTTTAGCTAATAAAGGAACCAAAAATATGAGCCAACAAATTTGCATGGAAAAGTTGTTCATGACAAGGAAGCATGGGTTTTAGGAGAATCCCTTGGGAACATAGCATGGGTTTTAAGAGAATCCCTTGGGAACATAATGCTGTAAATCCCATGTGACTTTCCAGATAATATAGTTTAATTCCAGGCATTGAACAACCCAACCCTATCCTCCTCTCTTTTTTTCTGAAAGAAACTAACTCAATCTTTAATAGCAACAACATTGTTTTTCCTTTCAGAAAATTCCATTCAATATCATTTCTCCCAAAGCTGTGCCTTCTTTCATGTTTTCTCGAACCATGGAGGTGATAAACAGCTTATGGAATAGCTAACAGGTAATACCTTATGGATGCAGCAGAAATTATTTCATCACCCCTCTCCAGAATAGCAGCATAAAAATCACAATAGTTTAGCCGATTAAAGTTTGATCTGCACATGATAAAGAGAAAACCAATAAATAGAGGAAGATGAAGAAAATAGCTCACATGCCACAACGTAAAATTAGAAATAATTATCAGAAGAAGTTCAAACATATGCAATAAATTAAAGAAGTCAATTACTACAGGAATTCCTAAGATATTGTGCTCCTCACGCGTTCGGTGATACCAGAATTTAATAAGACTCAGAAGGGTTCGGTCATTAAAGAAATAAGACTCAGAATAGTTCATTAGACAAATTTTCAAACATAATCAGATGGGTTAAAACATCTGGGAAAGTGAGAGTAAAATACAGAATGTTGTCAAAGCACTTGTAGCAATATGCAGATACATTATTAGCACAACAATTAGGTTACACTTATATATACCCTTGATTAGACTGACAAGCTTGGATGAATAAAACACTAGGTGCCAGGCCATAGAGGGAGGACATAGAATAAGTTTGTGGCACCACACTGCTAGCTTGAGCTCAGAACATTAATGCAGTATATAAGAGCACACGTAAATGACCATATAATTTTGAAGAAGTAAACATTTTGAAGATTTGGCTAGGCATAATCTTTTATATTAACATCTACGAGCCCACCATCTAAGATTAGCAACCAAAACCATACTTAGAACCTCTAAGAACATAACTCTAGCAACTAACATGCATAAGTAATGATATGAGATGGTTATTGGTAAATATTATGTGCCATGACATGAAAATGGCCATGTAATCAGCTCCACCTAAACTGACTAGAAACCGCAACAGACCATATGAAGGTTTATTCCACAAAATACCATATTAAATTGAAAAAAATAAAAAAGCAGAAAGGAACATCAGCACCATGATCCAAGAATACAGAATGCTTACCCGCAGTTATAAAGAACATTATGAATTAAGTTGATCCCACTCCTCCTGTCGACAATCGGCAAAAAGCATTCGTCCATCAGAGATAAAGCAACAGCCAACTTTGAATTGCACTCTACTCTTTGAGGAAGCCCCTGGACAGGAATGTCCAAGTCTAAATCTGTTCTATGAATAAGAGACCATGAAAATCCTGCTTCTAGTTCATGTTTAACCCCGAGATACTTCTGCAATTGCTCAAAAAGCTGGGCAACCAACAAGAGTTTAAGTCTATATATGCATCTGAATACAATTGATTAAAAAAACCACAAACAAGGTTGTTACAGCAATACAGAAGTTGCCATATCGTAAAATAAAGGGCAAAATTACCACACACACTCAGATAGAGGGAGGTATTTTGATATCCTGGAAAAAAAAAACATACCTCTCTGCATGTCTTCCCACAAAAACCAGAGATTGAACTATCAATATCAATAGAAAGAGCATCCACTTCCAGCATGCATGTTTTGTGATCTATACAGAAGTAGAATTCAAATTGCCATGAGCATATGAAAAGAAAGGAATAAAAGCATAAAATTAATAAATTCAAAAAACAAGAGTAAAAAATGAGTACATTTTTTTGAACACATGCTGCAAGTAAGAAGTTCACAAACAGTAGCCTCATCGCTCTGAGCAACATTCCCACTGGCTACCCCACAAAATTTGCATGTACAATTTGGGCAATGCCAATTACCTGGGGGGAGCATCTGCAATAAGAAGACAAGCATGCACACCTTTAAGTACTAAAAGCGTACAAATATAGATGCAACAAAAGTTGCTCAGCTCAAATACTCAACAAAACAATAACACCAATGTGTGACATCAGTATAACTTATCGCAACAATAACCATTTTTAAGCATTCAAACATTTGATTAGACACCACACTGACCTAGGGATGGCAAGTAGAGTCCCTTAGACAGTATTAGAAAAGTGGAATATCTCAAGCTAGTTTTCAATCCAGTATTAGGCCACCAAGAAATAGGTACCAACTTAAAAGCGAATTGCAAAGTAGATATGTTCAGAATGCTCCTGTTGGGATTCAAATGCAATAATCAAAGCCACAAGAGTGGCACAAAAACCGGGGCACCAAATTGGAAAACCATGTTTTCCATTTAGCCTTAATTTAAGAGGCAATTTGGGAAACTACTCAAAGAAATTTTTCAAATGCAGCTATTTCAAATTTCTCACATAAAATTTTACAAATAAAAATTAAATTACATTTTCCACCATTTTTAGAATAATTTTCTGGAAAACATAGTTTATTTTATACAACTAAACAAGCCCTTACTTGGTCTTCTTTCTCTCTTCTTGCGGTTCTTTAAAATCTCCAGGCCACAGACACCTTCACCACTCTAAGGACCAAAAACCTTTTTATCAATAAACTCTCCAAAACCCTCAACGCTATGGAATTTTCTCAGAAACCTCATTCCACCAGATGATAAGTTGGACAAAGAAGGGGGGGAAAAAGAAGTATTGTGATAGCAAGCAAAATAAAATCAAGTATAGAAGCATCCAGAGATTTTACATGTAAAGAATATTGTAGCATTTGAGTAAGTTACTGCAAAAGCACCTCTATATCAAGGCAGCTCTGATGAAACGTTGATGGACAGCCATCACAACATATCAAATCCCCACCATCTCCACAAATGCCACACGTATCATCATTCGGATCATCACCATCAATGTCTACAGAGTGAAAACCCATGTGCTCAATTGACTCCTTCCTATTCCATGCATCAAGCTGGCAATCCAGAAGGGAAACCCCAGAATCAAGATATATGTGCTGAAAAGGCTGGCGCAGTTTGCTGCCTGCATGTATTTCAAACTTTGAAACTGTGAGGATTTTACTACAGCAACCACAATGAATGCCATCTCTGGTAACCCAGCCTTCTAGCATTACTTTCGTCCATCGCCGATTCATGTAACGCACCTTCTGGCTCAACTGCACAGTTCCACAATCAATCAGCCATGAAAGTAGTGTTCGCTTGCCAGCATATGGAACAAAGCCATCACTCTCTGAGTTTAGCCCCTCATTAGAATTTCGTACCAACAAAGTACACCTGCCAAGTTTTCTACTTTTTCTTCCTTGATGAGAATTGGATCCAGACGGGGATTTGTCCATGTCATCATGCAGATTATTAGAGGAACTTTGACCTTTTGTGTTTACATTGAGAGAACTATTACCATTCATTCTATTCTTCAATGGCTTACCACACAGTTTTATGAAGGAACTCAGTTTCTCTTCATGGCTGCCACTATCCATGCTTTCCTCATCATGTCTGGCACTTGAAGACTTTCTTGCTGCAGTTTCTCTTGCATTCTCACTTTCACTGCCATCTCTTCGCTTCTTTTTCATTTCTTTCTCCATCTTCTTTCGAGTTTTTCTTGTTAGTTGACTGAGCACCTCATCTGAAAGAGGCATAAATGGATAACCATCACCCTTAGATTTTTCCTCCTCTTCTTCATCGCTTAATTGCTTTAGAAGTGCATCATATGCCTTGATAATGGACCAATAAGCTGTTCCACTAGGGTTTATGTAAACTGCATCTAGGTAATCTCTGTTCCTTCGTGGTCTATAGTCTATTGTCCAGCCTGCATTCCGAAGCATCCCCCTTATCCGCTCACGCAGCTTCTGTTTTTCTGTGCCAGTACCACGCTTAACTTTCCCTTCTTTACTTCCAGTAGGTGGTACCTGATTGAAAGGGGTAATTTCACCACTACTTGTGGCCCCTTTCATAGACTTACGAGCTTCTACATTCTTTGGCCTCAGCTTCAATGATGTATCACTGTCTTCTGAATCCATGTCATGGCCCTTACGGTTCTTAGTCGACAATGGGGTTTTCAAAGAATTACGCGACTTCACATTCTTCATTCCCAATTTTAATGACGCATCACTATCTTCTGAATCATGATCTCTGACCTTACCATTCCTAGTCGACAAATTCTTAGCTGAAGATGATTTCGGAGTATTCAATGGATCTTTCACTCTCCCCACAAAGGAACTCGCTTTCTTAGCAATTTTAGACTCTGAGTAGAATGAAGGACGGATTAGAACATTCCTCTTGACAGGATCTTCTGACCTCAAGCCCTCTCTCTTTTCTGCTGCTTGCAAGCAATCATAACCCTTCAAAGACCCATCCAACTTCTTCTTCTTGTTCACCATTACTTTCAAAACACCATTTTTCCCCTGAACCCTGATGGGCTCATCTGAATCAAATTTATTCCTATAAAACGACATAGGCAGATGACACCCATCTCTGTCACCATGATCTCCCTGATGTAGCCCACTTGACCTCTCAAAATATGAACTCTTTCTTCTATCAACAACAGGATGTCTGCTCGTTCCTGTCTCATATTCCCTTTGAATTCCACTTCTCCCCACCATCATGGACCCAAAAAACCTTCTTCCTTCACTAACATTCTCACCATCATCATCAAAATGCTTCCTCCGAAGCATTTCTGCATCACTACCATCATATTCATCAAACTCAAACACATCTAACCTATTTCTCTTCCTCTCACTAAAATCCTCCCCGTTCCTACCAGTCAAATCAACCTCATTACCCCTCACATTCTCTCCCATTCTACTCCTCTTCCTACCAACATCATTATCCTCCACAACTCCCTTATCAACAAGACTCAAACCATTACAAACCCGTAAAGTCTCAGGACCTACCCTTCTTCGAGGCTGCGTTGAAGGCTCATCACTAGACCCCGAATCTCTAAAATCCAACCTACCCCTCTTCTTCTCCTTCTTTGACCCGAAAACATTATGGGAACCAGAAGAACCCACTCCTCCCACACCATCATTACCCTTCTTTCTAACAATCAAACAACCCGATGAGCTCCTATTCTTCACCAAAAACCCTGAAGGGTCACCAGATCTTCTCCCTTCTTCCATATACACACCGATCAACACACTAAACCCCTAAAGTTTTAAAATTCCCTTCAAAGCCATCCCTAATTGAACAATTAATTGCACAAAAACAAATCTTACAACCCTAAATCTCTCCCCAATCAAAATATGACCGCACAAACAACCAGATCCGACCCCACAACAAATGAAACACGGCGGCACGATAAATCAAGCAAAAAATAGTACCTCGCCGAGCTCCGTTAGTAGCTGTCCAACAGCGTGCATGACCGATACGCAGCTTGCCGGCGAATAAAGCGAGATAGCGAGAGAGAGAGAGAGAGAGAGAGAGAGAGAAGGACGGGAAGAGAGAGAGATAGAGGGAGATAAATTTCTAGAGAGAGAGAGAGTTTACGTTAATATTGTAATGACCCAATATGAATACCGAAGCCAACGATCCATTCTGTTCTGTTACTACTAATATTTCTTTTCTTCTTGTTTTTTTTTCTCCTTGTTTTTTCGTATTTACGTCCTCTTTTTTTTTTTCTTTGCATTGTATTTACTTTCTCCAGCTTTCCCTCCAAATCCAGTTGCCTCCCTGATCTCGCCAAGTGGACTACGACCCACTTCACGGCCGACGTGGCAGGATCAGGGAGGCTTGAGCTAAAATAGTGGTTGTTTTCACATAGTGTTAATAAGAAGGAGAGTGGGGTACAGTTGACAAAGGAAGCGCGTGGAGGGCGGAAAAGACGAGGAAAGCTTCGGGCTTTTGGTTCGCTGTGAAGTGCGATGTGATGAGATGATGGGTTTTCTGGGTTCAGTGCCACCTGTTTTTTACGTTGCTGGATTTACTTTCTTCTTTTGCTCAGATTCGATGCTTGGACTCGGCAGAGAATTAACTTTCCACTGTTCTTTTTTTCTTTCAAGCCTTACCGTAAGTGACAAACATTAAGAAAGTACCTCCAACATGTGCAAGTTGAGCCACCTCGAAAAGATGTTGTCCAGCTGCATAGCCATAATCTGTCATGATCGAAATTCCTATCCTAGAAGTAGTTTTATGTTTGTCTAGCCACCTTGATTTTTGCTTGTGCTGAGGTTTACTGGATACATTTTGGTTTCCCCGATTAGAACCGTGCAGCTAGCGACCATCGTTCCTAAAGTCATAAAGTCAAAAAAACTATCTAGCTAAGGTTGCTGCGTCAAGGCAAAGCATTCATACGGCACCGATGCGAATCACTAATATCCTGTGGGCTAAATGAACTTGGATCCGCGTTCACATTCATTGAAGTGGAGTTCTGCAGCACTCTGTATTTTATTTCACATTCATCACTCATGACATCAAAATTAATATTTTTTATTTTTCAAAATATTTTGAATAATTATTAGAAAATTAGGAAAATAATTTTTTAAAATGTTTTCTAATATTTATTTTTTAAAATTTGAAAAGAAAACCAGAAACCTGCAACGGTACCAAATTCACTTTTCAGTGATGCGCCTTTTTTTCTCAAGCCTCTAAAGGTGTAATATCATCAAACAAAATAAAAAATCACATAAGAATTCCAAGAAAATTTCTCACCCTCTAGTTGGAGAATAACAGAATGGTTAGAACCTGGAGAGAACAAAAGCATTTCAAGCTCAGCAGTGAAGGACACAGTATCACAATCTCAGCAGATGCAATTCCTTCGTTTATCAAAACTCAAACAGTAAAAGAATAGTCTGTTGGCCGACATATATGGCATAAAGTATCCCAAACGAAAAGGTCGGGAAAAAAATAATAGCTAAAGGGGAAGAAGAAAAAAAACAAAGGCGGCTAACAACCTAGTTGTGTTACTACAAAAGGTTCGCTCGCTATTCCTTAGATCTCACTTCTTTCCTGCCTTAGCAGCATCTCCAGCCTTAGTCTGGGCATGGAAGAAACATCATTACTTTGGATGTCACGGCTAATAAAAATCTCAATAATAATTACTGTTACTTTCAAAGAGAACTGCTTCCTTATCTTCTTTACACCTCGGACTTTCTTGGACCTGTTCTTCCTTCATTTGTTTTTTGAATTTTTAACCTTGGCATATAGTCCATTCTGCAATCGCACAACAAACAATTAACTAATACAAAATTAAAATGATAAAACTGAGGCACTGATGCATTTTGAGCACTCAGTCATGCAAAGTCAGAAAAGCCATTTTATTTCTATTGCAAATCTAACAGGAATTTAAGCTGCCGTCAGCACCAACATTGTCATACAGCAGTCCACCAATTCAACAAAAATCATTAACATATCTTTCAATGCCATGGAAAAGAACGTTTCCATTTGCATTGAATGGTTTCTGTTGTTCATCAAATATAAATACACCAAAACAGAACTTCTATTAGGCAACTCCTGGGATATAATAAATAGGGCTAGTGCGGAAGACTGCTCCAGTCATCTTGCTTCCTTCAACATCAATTCTCCACTAGTGTCCTAACATTTTCTGCAGAGCTGCACGTCAAAATAAAAACAGTTCTTCCAAAAGTGCATCTCTTCTGGACTGCTGTGGAGATATTACACAGCCTTATTCACACAAGTGTAGGCTCCTTTGTTTTATTTTCAAGTAGATTGCCAGCATTGGCTGTTGAACTGTTGCTTTGAATTGAACAGAATCGCTCATTCAGAAAAAGAAAAGAAGCTCATGCTGCTGTAAACCATGATGCAGAGATTACCATATGCCATAAAAATGCATTAATAAAGGAAATCAAAATGCATTCTTGATCAGGATTTGAATCCTCTCATATTCAAGTAAACGTGAACTACCACGGTCACACAATTTCAACCATTAAAACCAAGACTAATGGCTGAAATTTTATTAAAACTAAAAGTTTCAAGAAATGGGTAGTTATTTATGGATAATGGATTTCAACCATCAATTTCGAATTTAATAGCAGAGATTGTACGAACATGATAGCGGTTTGCTAGAACATGAGAGTATCTCAATTCCTCAATTAATTGATAACTTCTTCTAACATCATTACAAGACAAAAGTAACCCTTCGTAAATCAATACCACAAGATTTAACATTCATGAGACACGGTTGCATCAACCAAACATAAATACCAGGTGATATCACAAGTATGCTAAGTTGCTAGCAATCATTTAGCAAAGTCTTTACCCATCTCATTACCTACACCATGAAAACCATGAATGCTCTAAACAATAATGCATGAGCTCTAATTTCTTCAATCTCTCATTTGAGAAACACCTTACCAAAATAAATAACCTTTTTTCCATATCCATAATTATGCTTTAGAACTTCTCAATTGAGCAAAAATACTATATGTATCCAATAACACTGCATAAATGCAACAACAATTGCCAACAAATTTACTAAAATGCAAAACACAAGATACAACCAAGAAACTAGATGGTTACCCAGCTCAGCCTCTATTTCGGCTCGTACTTCCTGGCATTGTCCACGGAATCATATATCAGCCCAAAACCAGTTGACTTCCCACCACCAAAATGCGTACGGAACTTAAACACAAATATAGTATGCCAGTCTTTCACCTCATACAAACTTGCCAACTTCTCCTTCAACTCAGCCTTCGCAGCATGTGTGTGTGTGTACACCTCATGAAAATGTCTTTTACCTTAGAGACATTGGGTCTACCAGGATGCAAAACATCAATAACCTGTTCTCAAAATAAAAGCATTCATTTAGCATTTCAGAAGCCCAAAAAAAAAAAAGGAAAATAACATGATAATAAATAGAACCTACGAATTGTTTCCTTGAGAGGAGCCTGTTAGTCATGACTTCCTTGTTCTAATCGTCACAGCTTTGTCCGCCATGGTTTCTCCTTTAACAATTGTCAGCAAAACACAAAAAGTAAAAAAAGGAACCCAATTAAAAGTTTGTATCAGAATGAGTGGATTTTTGTGAAAATTAAATCGAGGATCTATCGGTACTTACCTCGTTAGTTATCTGCAAATACTTTTTTCTCCTCGGCGCCGGATGAGAGGGAGGTTGTGTGTTCCGGAGGCAAACCGAAGAAGGGGTTTCTGTACGTTACGGCTTTTATGTAACAGTAAAATAATTTGGACTCTGTTTGGTTGTTGAGGTTATCGTGCTCCCATATGTCCAAGCAGGAAAATTAAGGTTCTGATTAGGGTTGGCAATTTTTGAAATATATTCACACGCACACGCTTTACAAACTTGCAAACCATGGCAATTTTAATTTCGTTATATCTTTTAAAATATTTTTTCATTGTATATATTTTGCTTTTTAATTAGCTATTTTATAGTTTTTCAATTAATTAATATAATATAGTAATGGTTTATCATTGTTAGTCACTTATTTATTAAAATATTAATTTGACAAATAATATAAGTTTATCATAAATAATTTTTATGATAAACTTGATAAGTGAGAAATATTTATCATAAATAATTTTTAAGATCAAAATAAATATTATATATATATATATAATTTTTTGCATTTTCTATCAAGAATATTTACTTCAATTGATAGCTTCCTTAAGAAATTATAATTCAACAACAATGGTAATAATTTTGATTATGAATTTCCATTATATTGTCTAACTCTTGCATCGCCAATAGATAGTTGTTCTTATAAATTACCACTTTTTTTACAATTATAATCAAGTATCTTACGAGTGGGGCTCTATTACTCCGCGCTTGATAAAAAATTATAGTGAGGCAATATAATAGAGTGTCTCACTAAACGAATATCTAGCAATTATACCACTATATATGAGCAATGAGGGCCCAGGGGTATATGGGACAATATGTCAGTAAAACCCAGAG
This sequence comes from Omphalea diandra, assembly GCA_949677035.1. Classification (NCBI taxonomy): domain Eukaryota; kingdom Viridiplantae; phylum Streptophyta; class Magnoliopsida; order Malpighiales; family Euphorbiaceae; genus Omphalea; species Omphalea diandra. The sequence goes on along the minus strand of CATIWR010018334.1, from coordinate 16,268 downwards.
AAAATCAAAGTTGTCACTCAGTGTGATTGGGACTAATAGGGTAACAATTGAAATTTTATGTAAAATATCAAACTCGTCACCCTTTTAAAGTCAGGTTTGAAAGTTGAGTATGGCTCAAGGAAGGTGTTAGGCACCTCGAGCAGCCCGGACATTGATCTAGTCTCCACTCAATTATTCGTGATTTTTATAAATTGCCCATATTAATTATTTATTATAATTGTTAATCACTTATTTATTAAAATATTAATTTGGTAAATGATATACGTTCATCATAAATAATTTTTATAACAAATTTGATAAGTGATAAATAACTTATCATAAATAATTTCTAAGATATATATATTTTGTTTTCTATCAAGAATGTTTACTTCAATTGATAGCTTCCTTAAGAAATTATAATTCAACAACGGTAATAATTTTGATTGTGAACTTCCATTATATTGTCTAACTCCTGCATTGCCAAGAGATAGTTCTTATAAATTACCACTTTTTTACAATTATAATCAAGTATCTTGTGAGCGGGGCTTCATTGCTCCACGCATGATAAAAAAAATTGTCATAAGGCAATACAATGGAGTGTCTCATTAAATGAAGATCTAATAATTATACCACTATGTACGGGCATTGAGGACTAGGGGTATATGGGACAACATGTTGGTGAAACCTAAAGAAAATCAGAGTTGTCACTCAATATGACTGAGACTAATTGGGTAACAACTAACATCTTATATAGAATACTAAACTCGTCACCCTTTTAAAGTCAGGTTCGAAAATTAAGTATGGCCCGAAAAAGGTGTTAAGCACCTTAGGCCGTCCGAACGTTGGTTTGGCTTCCACTCAATTGTCCGCGATTTTTATAAATTGTTCATATTAATGATTTATTATTTTATTATTATAGATTTCACTCGCTCAATTAATTAGGTATCACAAGATAAATAATAAATATGGTATAAATATATATGAAGTAGTAAAAAAGATTAATTAATTTTATAGGCCAAGTGAGGATGAAAAATTTACAAATACATTCAAAATAAAAATAAGAATAAAATAAAATAAATGAACAAGATAAAATAAATGTATCTTGCAACACAATAGTTAGTTTCCAGATGCTATAATTATATAAAAGAGTAAATAATAATAATAATAATAACAACAACAACAATAATATTTATTAAAATAAAGAATATTTAACTAACTTATTAGTAGAACAATTTACAACAACATGCCAAAATGATATACGAAAATGATCCACAATATGTTTTATGTTAAAAAAGTAACAGATATTTAATTAATCCATGAAAAATAATATTAAAGGAATACTAACACAAAAATAATGATAATATATTAAAATAATAAAAATGATTAAACACCATATATTAAAAACGTAACACCAAAACAAATAAAATATTAAAAATAGAAAAATATTTAGCTAGTTCACGTTAAAATATCTAACCACAATATACTAAAAGTTGCATACCAAAAACACAATAATATATTAGAAATAATTAAAATATTTAATTAGTTCGCAATAAAAATAATTAACCCTAATATATTAAATTAACTAGCACACAAATACAGCCATAATATATTAAAATAAAAATAAAAAATAATATTATGCAAAGAATGACAAAAAATAAATTAAAGGGTCTTCATAAATTGTATATTTTTTATGGGTATATATTTTCAGAATCTAAAAGAAATAAGATATTCTATCTTTAGAATAAGCGAAAGGTGCATCTAAACAATAACTAAATTTGGATAAAATATTGAATACTTTACCCATATTTTCCTTTTTTTCTCTCCTTTTTTTTCTCTTTTCCCTCGGTTGCTTTCCCTCTCTTCATATTTTATGTGTGCAATGACTTTAAAATGCTGAAGCCAAAGACCCTCTCCTCTCACAAAACATTTCCTATTTATAGGAAATGGAGAGGGAAGAGTTCACACGAGGGCCTAGTGGCCACGTGTTATTCATTTTTTTTATACTTTTTGTTTTTTGACTTTCATTTCTTTTTTTCCTTTTTCTTTTTTCTTTTTAAATATATACACTTGAATATATATATTCAGGCATTCACAAATTTTGAATTTTAGGTTCGAGAAAAAGTTTAAAAAAAAGAAAATAAAATTTTATCTACTTCCTATACTTTGGTTATTATACTCATTTTTTTGACCCAATCTTGATTGGCTATCATCATTGGTTCAAATTTTTCGGAGTGCAAAAATGTTGTGTTTACGATTTGCAGATTTACCCCATATGTCTTTTATTTGTCCCAGCAGTCTCCTAGAAACACATACAAGGACTTTTGTTGATGTCTCTTTACAACAAAATGAAATATGTCGATCTCATCTTTCTCATAGTTGTCAAAATTTCTAATGAGATATCTTTATAGTAGAATGATCTCCAATACGCTATATCTTCTTTGGCAACTTCGTTGTCACCAAAACTTTTACTGATATCTTTTTACAGTAAGATCCAAACTCCATTGGCAGTTTTGCTGTCACCAAAACTTTTACTGAGATCTCTTCATAATAGAATCAGAACTTTGATGGATTTCATATTTCTTAATAACTTTACTGTCACCAAGGCTTCTACTGAGATTTTTTTACAGTAGGATTTGGATTCTAACAAACTTTGTCCTTCTTGGCAATTTCATTGTCATCAAAGCTTTTACTGACGTCTCTTTACAATAGGATTTGGACTATGATGGACTTCATTCTCTTCGGCAATTTTGATGTCACCAAAGCTTCTATTGAGAACTCTTTACAATAAGATTTGAATTCTGTTAGAATTCATCCTCTCCAACAAATTCGTCGTCATCAAAGCTTCTATTGAGGTCTCTTTATAGTAGGATTGCATTTTAAAATTCGTTTATGTTTTTTTTTTCTTTTTTCCCTTTTTCTTTTTTCTTTTTTTCTTGTTCTTTTTTCTTTTTTTCCAGTTTTTCTTTTTTCTTTTTCTTTTTTTATTTTTGAGTTTTGCTTGTTGGGGTCAGTCTTGATGAAGTATAACTTCAAGTTACTTTTCCTTCTAGTCATAGACTCGTTGCCGCTGAATTCCTCCTTAAACGCCGAGGTCGATTCAACTTGATAGGCTTTTGACTCTGCCAATTTCCATTTCGCTGCAAATCGATTACTTTGGTGGTGTTCTCCTTTGTTGACAATCTTCTATTTGCACACATTCTAGTTGAGATCTTTGAATTTTGGCTCCTGCAACAACATTCAGGTGACAATAAGTTAAAAAAAAAAAAAAGAAAAAAGAAAAGCCTTTGTATCCTCTACTTCCAAGCTCTACAATTAATTCAAGTGCCGTATATAATACAATTCCATTCTGTTTCCTTTATAGGCAGTAGAGGTGCTCTGGACTCCCCAGGATAAGAATGATACTTTGTCGGACGAAGAATTGCTTGAAAATTACCCACTTTTGAGGCCTATTCGATTATGCAATATTTACTAACGTTAGGTGTTTCGTTTGTATAGCTATACTAATCATGTCTGCTTGGCGTTGAGATTATCTATTAAGCGCACCCAATAATAACGATCTAGTTAAAAAAATGTTAGCCAATAGCTAATACATGGAAACTAAAGTCCAGTGTCATTCCTTTTGTTTTGCTGTGTTATTGTTAGCAGCACTTGCAAGCCTCTTCTTATATCCGTACAAGCATGTCAAATAGTAAGCCAATTAAACTTTACTAGAATTCCCTTGGTATGTACAAATGTATTCCAAACATTGTTGATAGATTCAAGTTTGATCAGCTTCTATGCTTATGTACATATATTATCTCGGCCTCAAAAAGGATGGACTTGTCGTTTCTGTTTGATTTTGCCGATGGGGAAAAGCCCAATTGGCTTTGTCTAGTTTTACCTTTTATAATTAAGGCACCGGAAGATAAGATTATAAAATTAAAGCTCATAATTAATTCAATGGAATAAGCTCTATGTACTTAAGTCTATATTTTATACACTAATAATCACACTATCCATTGATGATTTCCAGACTTTCCATCTCCAAACGTTCCATGAAGTTACATAGCATAAATTTGTTAGTTTTGCCTTTGTTTCTTCGCAATGGTATCGTGGAAAAATCAAACTCTGTTATGTGATGACATAGCTTTCAAAGCCTTAATTTATGAGCAGTTGTTCAATAATTTCTGAGTAGTAACCTTGAAAGATGCTTAGATACGCACCAGGTATAAAATGCATTATATATGCTCCATCTTTTAATCCAAAAACACATTTCAACAGAATGAAATTTTGACTATCCGCGAGCGCTGAAGCAGGGAGCTTTAGTTGGTTGGCCTGCTTCTCCTTCATACTGGATAAAGCTTAACACATATGGGGCATCTCGTGTTAACTCAGGCAGCGCAGGATGTGGAGGTGTAGCTCGAGGCTCTCCATGATAACTGATTGTTTGGCTGTCTTGTTGGTTTGGGCACTTGCACTGCTATTCTCGCAGAAATTTGGGCTTTATTATATGGTCTTAATAGCTTGGGCTAAGGGCTATTGTTGAAAGAGATAATAACACCCTGCCCTCTCTTTTTTTAAGAAAAAGATTTTTGTAATCATGGATTGCTAAAAGGATAATTTTATATTTTGAGTTTTTTTTTCTTTTTTCTTTTTCTTATTTTGTTCTTTACTTGTTTATGTAAAGAAGAAAAATAAAAAAAGGAAGACCGACGAAAAAGAAAACCACGATATACTCTTTATCTCTTTCACTCAGTTTCTCTCTCTAAAAAAAAAAAGAAAAAGATGAATACAGCATGAACATTGACAACCACTACCATCACAACTATTATGTTGACAACAAAGTAAAATAATATAAATAAAATTTATTTTTTTTCTTTTTTGCTCTCTAAAAATAGTAAGAAAATAGAGATATCTGTAAGTTTTTATTTTCTTTTCTAAGATCTAATACTTATTTTTGTTGCTTATAATAAAAAAATCATGAGTTTTTATATATTTTAGATGAAAAATAGTTAACAAATGCATATTTTTTAGTTAAAAATTAATTCTGAAGTGAGAGAAAATCGTGTTTACTAGAGGTTGAAAATGATATATATATCTTTTAATTGTTCTTTTTCTTTTTTTTTTGTTTTATCAATATTGCATAAACTAAAAGCAAACCTAAAATAAAACTAAAATAAACATTTTCCAAGAAATTATTTTTGTACTTAATTTTTTAAAATTTTGAACTGGTAAACATAAGATAAACCATAATAAATCATTTGTAAAGCAGTAATAAGTCATTTGTAAATATTTTATGGTGTAGAAAAACTAAATAAAAACATTGTCTTAAAAGTAAATCCAAAATAAATCATTTGTAGACTAGTAATAAACTATTTGTAAACCAAAAATAAACCAGTAGCAAACTATTTATAAATATTTTACAGTATAAGAAAAATTAAATGCAAAAATTGTCATCAAATTTCAATAACTCGATTTTTTCTCTCTTTTATGACTGGTTTTGAGTTCAAATATGTTAATTGTTAACTGTTTTTCATTTACAATATATCAAAACTCAGATTTTTTATTCTAAATAATAAGAAAAGTGTTAAAAATCATATTAAATATGTTTTAGAGAGAGAAACATATATAATAAAGAACTTTCTCTCTCTAAAATAGACTTGTAATAATATTCAATGAGTTTGAGATACAGCTAAAAGAAAAAGATTGAAGCTATGTTTTTTTTATTACATCCATAAAAAAAAATAGTGAATGAAGATTGATTTGGAATGTATTTTGTTGATTTTGATCCATTAAGATTTTTCTTAAATTTGTCATCAAGATTTTGATCCATCAAAATCTTTAGAATTTTTTCTAAGATTTATTATTGATTTTTCGGGATTTGTTGAAGCTCTTTAAGGCAAGTGACTCGAGGCGTATATTGAAAAAAAATATGTTGAAAGATTAATTAACGTAAAATTGTAATTAAGTATTCTTAAGTAGGTATTCCTGTTCAAACCCTTTGTTGAAACTCACTAGAATACTATGCACTCCATGTTTCAAAAGAGCGGTGTAATTCCTAATTGTGTTTAATATGATTAAATGATGTAAGAGACTTTTGGCCAAAAATTGGAAAGTGAAACCGATGAGCTGATGGCTTAGCAAATCTTGTAGTGAATGCTCCCAAAAGTCTTCAGGAGCTAAGATCACCCTCCTAGTGGAACCATGTTACACTTTTTAGTTACTGATCGAATTAGATTTACTTAACCTGGTGGTTTTTCTATGTAGTTTGGGCTCTTAAGCCTCCTCCTTACCGAAAAAAAAAAAAAACAGATTTCAACATACACATGTAACCTTCTAAATATGGGCTTTAAGTTTGCACCCAAATGTCCAGTTATTGCTCTAAGTGCCCTCTCTTCTTCACTAATCTTATTCTTTTTTCTTTAATCTCAAGGTACAATCTGTTGAATTAAATAGTCTTAGAAATGTTGAATTTGAATAATTTTTTTGGATTTTTCTTTTTTCTCCAGTAGTATAATTAACAAACGAATGAAAATTGTTAAACATGTTAATATTTTTGGTACGTTAACAAGATATTCAGAAATAAATGTTGCCGCATATACTCACATATGCTGATAATTTATTGTTCCAACTCTAATTGAAACAAATTATGAAAGAACAACATACAGCTAAATTTGGAATTTGTTTGCATTTGCAGACCTAAATCCCATACAAGTTCATGCTTTCAAAATTTCCCATTAATTTTTCAGGTAGGATTATCAGGAGAGTCTCATTCACTGCAAAGACATATCAATCAAACTGCCAGAGCCACAAATACATCTTCAATGGAGAGATGGCACCACCATACTGAGAGGTCAGATAATGGAGTTATTGGCATAAACTTGAGTTTAGAAAGTTAGTTCTGTTATAAATTCTTCTTTGGTGTGCTGTGTTTTTATTTTGTCTTTTTCTTGTGGGTTGCATGCAGAGAAACTACACACGCACATGCACTGTTCCAGCATTCACAATACTTCGTATGTGCTTATTCTTCTGTAACTCAACTTTATTGGTCAACCCAGATATTCTTACATACATATGCATGGATTAATATTAGCAATAACAATATTTTCCCAGTACAGAAACAGATGGAACGGAATTGGAGCGATGATGATCTGATTGATCGATTTAACGAACCCTCAAGGCAAGAGCGTGAGAATTTGATATAGAGTCACTCATCATTAATTTTAACAACCTGAGAATACAAAGACAAGCTATTCCTAGACCTCAAAGTCTCGACCAAGACTACATCGTGTTAAAGCTTTTTTCCCACATCACTATTCCTTGGTAAAGCGCTGAAGTTTTCCCCAATAATACTTTTTTTTTTTTTTCCCTCGAGTTCATGCACAGGTCACAATCGTGGTGGCTGCTAGAAGAGCACGCAAGGTTCCTGCCATTAGAAGCACCAATGAGGTGAAGGAAACCCTTCAATATTTGAATTCCTTTAATGAAAGCAAAATGGGGGTAAGGACATTAAGGTGTTCAGTAGCTTGAATGGATCTAAGATCTCTATCAGAATCCTAACCCCCCTGCTACTTGAAGTGGGCTAAGGTGGAAGACATGAAATCTTTTAGACATCAGAATCTTCAGTTCGTTGTAGTTTACAAACCTCATAGAGTTTTTATATTATTATATTTTGCTAACTACTAATTATATTATCAATGTAATTCAATATTAGTAAAATATTTAATGTTATCTAACTTCAAAATCAATTTTAAATTACAAATTTCATATTGAAAAAATCTATTATAAATTAATAATGGAGATTTCTTCTAATTTTTTGTCCTAAAATCTACTGTTCACAATGATGATTCGTATTATCCCAGCTATTGTTTGGGACCCTATGAACTGGGTCCTATACCTTTCTGTAATTTATATACTTATTTATTTCACAAATTGTTAGAGTTAATAGCAGAGACTTTTTCTCTTAGACCTAATAAAATTTACTTATTATATATATGTTTGCAACTTTGTTCCATCTTCTCCTCTCCAGTTTGAAGAAAAAGTTTGCTATCTCACTGAAAGGACAGACATAATTAGATAGTCAGATAATGAGGCATGTGATATGATTCTAGGTGGGCGTGGTCATATTATTAAGGCGGCCAAGAAAAAAGACTAAAGAATTCATAAAGACGCCAGAGCGAGAATAATGGTACACTGGTACGTGTAATGGAATATGGAACTGCCTTTTTCCAGCTGTTTGTTCTTGGTTGGAAATCTTCTTTCAGAATCCAGCCCTGTACAATCAATCATGCCAAATTTTTGTCCTTAATAAAATCATGTGTTTTTCTGTGTATCACTTTTATTTTTCAGTGATTAATTAATAGTTAGTGGGATCACGAATCAATTTCAGTGATTGCATTATGTCTAAATCCACGTTTTTTTTTTTTTTTTTGTGGTTGAAAATATATCATCCATGCAGAGATTAAGATATCCGCAAAAACAGAAAAAATATCTCTCGAGGTTGGAATTTTAATCAACAAAGTGGTGAACAAGCCATTTTTCTTAATTAAGCTAACCCCAGTTTTGGGTATCAATTACAAGGATCCATCATCTGGCTTCTTTGTGATGCTTTTTATGTTTTGCGTGCTTGAATTGTAATGTATAGTGCAAGTCTTTGTACTGTTGGACAGCGATGAAAGGTTAGTGTAACTTCGGATTCCAAGTAATATGCAACCAAACTGAGAGATAAAAGTCATAGAAACACAAACGACAAAATTGGGAAGTTGAGATTGAAGTTGACAGATTCAATGTAATTACGCAAAGTTTTCCAGCTTTGTAATACGGAAGCCTGGTTTGTGAGGACTCGTTGAAAAGCAAAAAGATTAGTAGTAAATTAGTGCAATAAGGGAATCTCTCTACGTGTTAGATTACTTTTGTATGACTCAACTTTTTTCCTAATTTCTAGTTCTTAGCCATGATTATAGACCTAAACTTCCCAAAAGTGAGTAATATAATCCAACATAGTTAAAAGAGTAGGAGGAGAACAGCTTGCAAGGGTCCAAGAACCTCTCTTTCCACATCAACCGTTCAACCCCATCCTCTTGTCTCCACTAATTAACCATTGTACTCTGGACTATGATGATCATCATTAATTGGCTTCATCACAAGTTGGAATTAGTTTTTATTATATATAATTGCAATTATCTATTCATTTCTCTCCTTTTTCAATGTTTAATCTTTAGGCATCTCTTGCCTTGTTAATGGATTCCTCCTTTAGCAAGTAGCCCACGAGTTTTTTAAAAGCCCCAGTTATGATGTATGGAAGGCATATATACAGCCAATTGTTATACTGTCATCGTTTGTATCAGTCCCACCCCTTTGAAATATCTAGTTGTTCAAGTTGCCAACTTGGGTACGGAGAAAGCAGAAACTCACATGGCATGGCTGTTAGGTTAATGATATATACGTGTTGAGCCACAAAAACCCTTGAAGAGCTTGGGACCATTTTACTTTTTGCTGCTTAACCAAACTACCCTACAATTTTTCATGGGTTACTAGTGCTTTCAGAGTTTACTTTGTGCTTTCAGATCTCATTGTACTATTTAGAAGTGTGTAGGGCGATCCATCAACATAGTGGGTGCTTCATTTTTATGGTGAGAATTAAAAGAAGAGGAAAAACTCGTATATACAAATAAATAAAAGTTTACTTTGTAAAAAGTGAGGATAGAAAAGTAGGAACCGACAAGAATCAAAGTGGGATCTTTATATTGAGAGTGTTAGCTTTTGTTATTCCTCTAATGGTCCCATTCTTCTAGAAATTTTTCCGAAGGCATTTGAGCTTTTCTTAAGCCTTCACAGGGTGACGGAGGAGCCCACGATGACATGAACATGCTCGTATTTATCTATCCGAAAGCAATCTGCTGGCCACCCAGGAGGAACTGACATATCAAATTTATGGCAGGCATTTGCAAATTATACTTTGGAAATTTATATACTTGGATGTTAACTGATAATGTACATTGGATGTGTATCAAAGTGAGCATATCCCACAAGTGATCGACTGTAAAAGCTGAAAAAACAATATCTCTGCCTCTTTTTTCCCTTATCCCTAGAGATAGTAGGGTATGGTGCACACTTGGTTGTGAAGTGAGTAGAAAATTGTGCAGTTAGACGTTTAGAGCATCAACTGGAAGAGAGGTTGCCCTATGAAGAGGATATGGAAGCAAATCTCCTGTGTAGAAAATCTTCGCAGTGATCATTTGTTCAGGGCTCGATGCCCTATTAATTGCCTCAAAATTTTGGACTAGTTTGTCATCTGAATCGGCACATCTCTTCTCAGCATCAGAAGGGAAAGCTGAATTAAAATGCTTCCCAGAGGGAAGAGATTTCAGGGTATGTTTATATTTTTCTCTCTTTACTGCTGGCAAAATTGAAAGCAAAGCAGCACCATTATCTTTCTTGTGATCCATGTTATCTGAGATAGAATCTGGACTCGAGGTGATTCTTAATTGTTGATCTCTAAGCTCCCTTAACTGCATCTGATATTTTGCTTTAAGCCATCTCAGTTCTTGCCTGATTTCGTTTTCATAATCATCCAAGTGAGCAATAGCTGCTGAAGGGCTTGAAGAGACACAGTTTCTTGCATTGGATTCACAAGGACTATCCATGGTTATGATTCTTTCTTCCTTTGCATCTATTGATTGGTCCACTTCGCCGTGTCCCCCATCACAATGAATATCTATTGATCCTTGTGAACTTACTTCTGGTGCTTCTCGCTGAGCCCAGATGTCAGTATAGCTTATGCCATTGGGTTGGCTTGACCGAACTGATGCACAGTCCATGCTGGAACATTTTTCTGGCCCTTCAACTTGGTACATGATCTCTTCGAATCGGCCATGTATATTAGCACATCCATGCTTAGAACACTGAAGAACTTGCAAGTTCTTGGCACCTTGACTATTTGATGACACATAATCCGATAGATAACCATGTGAAGCACAATTGTGACAGAAAGTTGCATTTGTGCCATTTGGACTTTCCTCTTTCCCCTTTCCCCTCTTCCATTCAGGTACCAAGCTTGCAATTTCACCATCAATCATATCTGCTATCGTCAAAACATCTTGCTCAGTAATATCAAGCTCAGAAACCATTTCAGCTGCAACACTCAGTGCAGTGTCAGTCTCAATGTCGAATGGGAAATAGATGTTCCGAATGCAACCTGCATGCAGAAATAAACCTCTTAATATGATAATTTATGTACCGAATTATGAACACAATACCTAAGTTAAAGCACAGTAACAGACTAGAAATACAGAACTTCACAAACCTTCTTCATCTGCAATTCGGAGCCTTAAGAAGATGCCATCATCCTCTCTTCTCCTACCTTCGATTGCAATATCGACATTTTCCAAATGCTCATTCTCTTGACAATAGAAGAAATCGATTTCACTTGGATGAAAATCAACTGGATGGTATTCTAGTTCATTCTCAGGATCATAACCATTATAGTCAGCATAACCATTAGTCAAAGAGTTGTTAATGTGATCAGCTCCATAAAATGGTTGTCTTACTAAAGCACCAATTTCATTTGAATCTTCTTGGTACTCTAGAGGCCTCAAATCGTATCCAGAATCATCAATTTGGAGAAAAGGATCTTCCAAAAGCTCCTTGGCGGACAGTCTACTTGACACGGTTGCTAGACATTTCTCAACAAATTGTTGAACCTCAGGATCCTGCACCTTGTATAGAGCATCTGGTCTTTTCCCCTGTATCAGAAATGAAATTTGAAAAAAGTAGTTCTGAATAAAGAGTCAATCTGGAACATAAAGATAAGAGTTTTTAGTTCCTACAGATATAACTTTCTTGTAAATCTGGGCAGGGTGGTTGCATTCACTGTATGGATATTCAAAGGTGACCATCTCTAATACACACATCCCAAAAGAATATATGTCAACCAATTCATTGTATTCCTCTTCATACACCTCAGGAGCCATGAACTCTGGGGTTCCTAAGTGAAAGAAGAACAAGACAAGTCAAAAATTGATGTATTCCCATTGAAAAGTAACACTTGCTGATTGAAGATAGCATTTTTTAAGAGAAAAATACTCTAAAAAACCTCAAAAATGAAAAGATCGTGCTAACATGGGGAATTTCAAAAGTAATTGAAAAAAAAAAAAAAACAACACAAAAATTAAATTTTTATATGATGAATTGATAGGATTGGAGGAACCAAGAGGGAGTTATAGAGTTATTACTTACCAACGCAACAAGCAGCATAGGATTTCTTAAGAATTGCAGCAAGACCAAGATCACCAATTTTGACTTCTCCTTGGTTGCCATTAACAAAAATGTTGTCACATTTGAGATCTCTATGGATTACCGGGGGGTTATGGCTATGGAGATAGAGAAGCCCTTTCAATATCTGCCTACACCAATGCTTCACAGCTCTAATATTAACTCTCTTGTGTTTTAGCCTATACCTACAAATATAATTCATGTAAAAATAAAGAATTTATGACCAACATTGAAAATAAAAATAACCCAGATGAGCAAATCAACAAAAGAAATGAAAAATTGAATCTTTCTAAAATTGTATGATATGCTTACTGTCTGAGAGTGCCAGAGGTGAACATCTCAGTGACAAAATTGATGTTCCTGTTCGCTGTATCAACCCAAGAAGTGTAGAATTTCATGATGTTTTCATGTTTTAAGGTCTTGAGTAGGTGAATTTCACAGTAGAGCCTCTCAAGTTCTTCAGGACTTTGAAGGAAATCACAAAGCTTCACCTGATTCCATGCTACCTCAATTCCTTCATATTCATCAAAGGCTTTGTAACTGCAACAACAAAACACACCACATTCAACAAAAAAATAAAATAAAAGAAGAACAATTTAAATCCAGGAAAAAAAAGTTAACATTTGAAAAAACTTGAGAAAGGTTTGGAGAAAGTGTGAAAGAAAAGAGTCCATACACTGTCTTTGAAGCTCCTTTGCCAAGAATTTCATTGTACTGCTCAAATAAAATAGAAAACATTAAAAAAAAAAAAAAAAAAAAAAAAGGACCCAGTCTTGAATTAATTTATTCGGTAACAATCATAGAAAAAAAAAATATGAAATGAACAAAAAAAAAAAGACAATGCAAGAAAGAGAGTATGCAATTTACTCTTCCATATCTCCCAGTACGATCGACTTCAACATAATCATGAGAATCTGGCTCAAGGGTTGCTGTGAGACCATTCATTCCTAGTTTCTATCCTCAGCTACAATGTTTCTGCAGTGAGACAGAGAAAAAGAAAGAAGAAGGAAAGAAGGAAAGACGAATAGGCGAGTGATATATCAATAAACAAAGAACAAAGGAGGAAAAAAGAAACAGAAAATCTTGTTTTTTTGTGAAGGAAAATTATTTATATAATTAAGGTCAGGTAACTAAAGGAAATAGAAAAAAAGAGGGTATTCTGCTCTACCTCGGTGAGTCCATCAAAAAGACAGTTAATGGCCAACTACTCAGAGACAACGAGGCAAAGATATCCTCTACTGTCTCTAGTTTAGGCTCAAGAAAAGAAACGCAACTCCCTCCCTTTTTCACTCTGTCTTTCCCGCGAGCTGTTAAACCGAAATGGACACGCACGCACATACTCTATGTGCTTGCACTGCAACAGCTTCCAAGAAATGGACCAACCAAAGATTTAATATTTATATAATAATACTTTTATTTTTATTACAGTAAACTTATTAGCTCCTTGCAATTTTTTAGTTTCAGCTAGTTGTGTTTCTCTTCAAATTATTTATATTTTTTAAAAAATATATAAATAATTGAAATTCTTAATAAAATATATGTAGACCCTAAAGAGTATAAATATTTGAAGTTGATTTTTTATCCTTATGCAAAATGTTTTTTAATTATTTTAATTTGAAAAAAGCTTTAACTTTAACAACTTTTATTTTAAAAATATTAAAATTATTTATGGTGTTAAAATTATTTAAGAAACTCGAGTGAAATTTAAATTTATGTCAAATTAATAAAAAAAATATATATGTTCAAATATCAATATTTGTGTACAAAGTAAGTGAACAGTCATAGTTCAACAATGTCCGCCTATGCAGAAATTCTTATCATCAGCATCCTGTTGGACTTCTGTCTCGTTTTAAATAAATTATATGCACAACAAATTTCTTTTAATAAAAATTTTAAATTTAACAATAATTTTTTATTTAAAGTAATAAATTTTAAATTAATAAAATTTGACTAAATTTTATTGTTTAGAATGAATTAATAATAAGTTAAAATTATTTTATTTTATTAAATGTATTTAGTTATTTAAATAAGTATAATACTCATTTAAGTTATAAGATTATTAGATTAATTTTATCTATATTTTTAATTATCATAAAATTCAATGATTTTGAATTAAATTTGATTTTTTATTTTCACTAACGGTATGTTTGAATGGTAGAATTGGGAATAGAAATTTAGAATTCTAATTTCAATTCAAATTTTAAATCAATTCTCAATTCTATAAGAATTGAAATTGAGTTAAAATTTTAATTTTAATTTTAGTATTAGAATTATGAATATTTTATTAAATAATATTCTTGGATTCTGAGTTCAAAATTTAAAAATTAAATTGGGTTTAATATTTAAAAATTTATTAAATTAATATAAAATCAAAATTCTAATTTTTAGTAAACTAACAAACATTGAAAATAGAATTTTATATTCCAATTCTAATTTTCAATTCCAATATTAGGCACAATTCCATAAACATAACCAAGCCAACCCTAATAAAGTTGGATATATACGAAGTTTGGCTGATAGGAGTGTCATTGTACATACGTGTGACGTTAAGATGATTCTTGAATTGGTTGAAGCTCTTTTTGTAAAATTTGTGGCTATTGTGTTATTGGACACTTTATATACGGACATGAACATTTGGAGTAATAGTTGTGGTTGTGGTTGTGAGTTGGGAAATTCTTATATCTACGTTCCCTTTTTTTTTTTTTTTATGAGTTTTATATTTTTAAAAAATTCAAAATTTTAAAAATAGATTATTTTTTTATTATAGTTTATCTTGTTTTATTTCAATTCTACTTTCAATCAAAATTATGCTAATTAGTTTTTGGTAATTATATGAAAAACCAAAATATATTAGAAATAATTTTTATTATTCTGAGTAATGCTCTATTGTCCAAAACAAAAAGAAAAAACAGTTTAATTAAAAAAATCAGTCAATTTAATTTTAACCATGGATAAAATTAAAATTAAATAAATCAAATTAGAATATATAATAATTTACTTTAAAAATTTTGAGATGTATTTATAAAAATAGAAAAATTTAAACTTTTAAAAACATAGCGGCTGCATATCTATAGCATATCCATCCTTGGATAAATAATTGCGGACAGCTCATATACAAGCGGAGTTTCATTAGAGTGGCGGAAATATTCATTTCAGGTTTATTTTTTGTTCCCATTCCATTTTCCACTTCCAAAAATTTGATTTTTAGCAGATTTGAAGGAATATCTTTGATTACTGGTATTACTGGTTGTTCAATTTTGGTGTGCATTAATTATTTCGCAGAAATAATCTTCTGCATGATCTTTGACATCAACAGTAAAATGATAGCTTCTGCAGACAGAAGCAAGGCAACGTAATGTAATATAGGACTTTTAGGGATGAATGAATTGGCTGCATTAATGGTGGTTGGGGAGTTAGGGTTCAAGATCAGTGGTACCTCTAGTCCTTTGCTTGTACAAACTAGTGGTGCGAGCGACTATGATCCATCAAAGTCGGCCTGGCTGTCCTATGGAAGTCCCTTCGTGTTGGGTACGTCTGGTCGTGTGTTCTGGTACATACATGGCTGTTAATAGAAGATATCGACACGATTTATCAATTTATTGACATTAGGCAAATGGACACATGCATTGTACATTTCTAATGTCTACCCTAAATTTAGGGGCATGTAATTAATAACTAAAATCAGTTTCATTTGATTTGGTTCGTCCATATGTGCAAATGGGTTTTAGCTGAAGGTGTAGTTTTGGAGCTATTTGAGCAAATTTAAATGCTTTGTGATAATTTAGCTGTTGGAGGTTTGTGTTTCTTTTATAACATAACATTACCTTTTTCATTTAAGAATTTATAATATCAAAGGAGAAATCATATGAACGCAATTTATAGTATCAAAGGGAAAGTTTATATGAAAGCGATCAAATCATAACTCATGTGATGTAATATGATTAGTGCACAAAAACTTGGAAAAATCATTAGTGCTTGGCTTTGGAACGTAATAATTTCCACATTTATATCATCCTGGTGCACTTGATGAGAAGCAA